>OY992882.1:87989638-88089638 GCA_963921405.1 Cepaea hortensis | reverse complement strand
ATATATATATATATATATATATATATATATATATATATATATATATATATATATATACATATATATATATAAGAGAATGTTTGTTTGTTTGTGTGTGAGTCCTTTATGCGTTCCCGAATGGTCCACCCGATTGAGATGACATTTTGTTCAGATGTTGTTCTCACTCCCGCGGATCCAACTGACATAGTTAGTTAAAAATCAACAATTTTTCCTCAAGCACGAAAGAAAAAGGTATTACGAGCTTCAGAAACAGACGAAGAAATGTCCCGCAATCTTGCTCCAAGGGAACTCACTCTCTGATTAAACCAGAAACTTGTTATGAACAGTTATATCTACTTATAACGTTTCTTTGTGTGTATGTGTCCTTTATGCGTTCCCGAATGGTCCATCCGATTGAGATGACATTTTGTACAGATGTTGTTCTTACTCCCGTGGATCCAACTGAAATAGTTAGTTAGTTTAAAATCAATTTTTAATTTTTACACGAAAGAAAAAGGCATTACGAGCTTCAGAAACAGGAGCAACGGGAACGGGAACGAGAGCATCAGAAACAGATGAGCAACGGTACGGGAAAGGGAGCGTCAGAAACAGACGAGCAACGGGAACGGGAGCATCAGAAACAGACGAGCAACGGAAACGGGAACTGGAGCAGGGGCCGAACGCGTACTCTGTGCGCTTAGAGAAATATATTTGAATGTATAATGACTACTTATATGAATTCAATGAGACGCTCCCCGCCAGGAGCTGGTCGAAGCCGGGCCGGGTCGTCTAGTATATATATATATATATATATATATATATATATATATATATATATATATATATATATATATATATATATATATATATATATATATATATATATATATATATATATATATATGCCAGTCTGCTGCACAAATCGATGGCGGCTGTGTTTCGAACGCCCGGTAAGCGGCTCACGAACCGCGTTCGCAAGACTTTGGCCACGGAGACGCTTACCAGTGGTTTAATATTTGGAAGGAATAATAAAGGCCCTACAAGGAGAAATTAAAGCAATATATATATATATATATATATATATATATATATATATATATATATATATATATATATATATATATAAGATATGGGGGGGGGGGGGAGATATGAATATATTATGAAAAAGTACAGAACAAATGTTTCATTTTTCGATGTAATCACCACTGCGTTCAATGCAAGTCCTCCAGCGCCGATAAAGTGCTTGGATTCCTGTAGAATAATCGACTATAGGGCTACTACTCTGTGTGCCTGACACGGTCGTGAACAGCCTGTCACAGAAGTCCCGCCGTTTTGAAACGTTCTACCCCACTCATACACTTGCTGGACTGTCAGGCATACATCACCATACTGGAATTTCATTCACTGATGAATTTCTATAGGTTTCACCCCTTCACTTATAAAAAAAAAAAAGAAAAAGAAAAACCAGATAACAGAAAGCTATTCTTCTTTGGTGCATGTCAAAATTTGGGCGTTCATCTTTAAACTGTCTTTATGTCGTCAGCGTGTTCGTCTTCACGGCGATGTTACGTGCTAAAAAAAAACTCTGGACACCCTTAACAATATCGAATGGAAACAAATAGGTATTTTAAACTCCTGCGAGAAAAAAAAATATACTGAACATCACAACGTTGCACATACCTTACAAGGAGATCCACGTGTCACGAAATACAGGTGAAAAATCCGAAATCAGAAGCACTCAATAAATATAAAAAATGAATAATAAAATAAAATAAGATAAAATACACACGAACGCGTACAATACGACACACAGACGTTTCGATTCTCAGAATCTTTGTCAATGACAACACAGATAGTTAACGACAAACAACGACAAAACACAAACACACGACCTATCACTTATGATGCACAACCTGATATTTACATGTGAGGCAGAAAAAGTGACTTGGCCAACTGCGAAGACACTTGTGGCGCAGAATTGAAAATGGGTTGCCAAAAAGGATTTGAGTAGCCAAAAATATGTGAACAGTCTGCTATGAAAATATAGAAATGTGGGGACAATTAAGTCTAGATATCAGGGGGGGGGGGGCAGCACGGTAATAGGTAGTGTAAACAATTGGGGAAGATGCCACAGTTATACTGTAGCATCCACGACAGTATTAATTCCTGCTGGGTGGATGCATCCCAGATTGTTGATTAGCTGGCATTCAATTTTAAGTCTGATGCAGCTATTGGAGAAGCAGGGTTTTAATGCGGTGACACATGCATCGTCGGCTCCATTATGGTTGGAGGAATTGAAATGGTTGGGGACAGGTTTGTCAGCGCCCTGATTGATGTCTCTGAGGTGTTCTCTAAAACGATCAGCAAGACGTCTGCCCGTTTGACCAATGTATTTCATGTCACATCGTTTGCTGATCTCTAGACTTAATTGTCCCCACATATCTATATTTTCATAGCAGACTGTTCACATATTTTTGGCTACTCAAATCCTTTCTGGCAACCCATTTTCAATTCTGCGCCACAAGCGTCTTCGCAGCTGGCCAAGTCACCTTTTCTGCCTCACATGTAAATATCAGGTTGTGCATCATAAGTGATAGGTCGTGTGTTTGTGTTTTGTCGTTGTTTGTCGTTAACTATCTGTGTTGTCATTGACAAAGATTCTGAGAATCGACACGTCTGTGTGTCGTATTGTACGCGTTCGTGTGTATTTTATCTTATTTTATTTTATTATTCATTTTTTATATTTATTGAGTGCTTCTGATTTCGGATTTTTCACCTGTATTTCGTGACACGTGGATCTCCTTGTAAGGTATGTGCAACGTTGTGATGTTCAGTAAATTTTTTCTCGCAGGAGTTTAAAATACCTATTTATTTCCATTTCATATTGTTATATCCTGCTGCAGCCGCTGCTTTTTCTTTCTATTCCTTAACAATATCGACAGGTTACAAGACAATAGCATGGTTATTGTAATTGCTATCACACTTTAAAGGTCTTCACGTGTAGCCTACTCGTAGTTGCTTTAATTTATGTTGTGTGATTTCTACAATATGCCCCTAACGAGATGCAGTGAAATATACCACGCTATACATTTCACAATGTACTGTTTGTGTCTTCATTATTCAACAACTATATGTCGGCTGCTATCGAGCGCAGGCCGCCGTGCTCCCATACTTTCATATTACATTGTTTGGAAAGGTGAGGTGGATAAACGACACCTCCCCTCTCCCCATTTCTTCCCATATCAACAGCCGTAATCGAAAAGATTCTTCAAGAGACGCATCCTCTTGCACCAAGGCATGTTGTCCTCACAAGTATGACCTACCAGTCCGTCTTTAGTGCACCAATGGTAAGCGCTTTTGAACCTGTCTGCTACGTCTATCTCTCTCTCTCTCTCTCTGCATATCTCTCCCAGTCACTCTCTGTCTGTCTACCTGACTCTGTCTATCTATCTGTCTCTGTCTACATGTTTCACTCTGTTTCTCTGGTTCTCTCCATCTGTTTGTCTGTGTCTGTCCGTCTCTCAATCTGTGCCTGTCTGTCTCTCTGTCTATTGTTATATGTCTCTCTATTTCGCAATATCCGATCTCAAAATGCCACACGTTACCTACGGCCATTGTTTAAATATAACGCAAGACATAGCGAACGACTAAGCACACTTCATGTCCCTAAACCTAGGATAGACCTATACAAAACAAACTTAGCGTACTCAGCCTCTCAGCTGTGGAAAAATCTTCCATAAGATATCAAAGACACCAGTCAATCACTGTGTTTACTGTCGCCTGTAGCTCCTGGGTGTGGCGAAACGCCAGTGGCTCATGTCCTCATGCCTTCCATAAATTTGGGGAAATAGAGGGAAACAGCTTTCGGGAACCCTCAGTTCTCTTGTTCGCTCAATCCCCAGGGAAGATACTTTAACAACACGATCTTCTTAATAGAATTATTAGAAATATATCTTTCTTCGGGGAAAACCCGATAGGGTCCCCTACACCAAATGAGAACCAGTGCAAGTTCTGGTGCAATTCATGGCCGTTCCAGCACATACCGTTTGCCGTTTGGTAGTTGCAGCATGTCAAGTTGATTTAAAGATTAAGACAGAGGTGCAACCTACTACTGATGCAGTTGGAAAGGTAATAATTGGGTTGTGGGTGGTCCAGCCAGACCTGGACCTATAAATGTATTTTGTCTCGACGGGGAAGCTGAATTGGCGAAAAGCCAATCATAACATATGAAGAGTTGGTTGACCGTTGGCCAATTTAACTAGGCGTCTTGTTCTTGGCATAGCCGGGGAAGTGAATCTGAACAATATATCTCCCCAGAGGATTTCATTTGTTCTTAGCGGCAGAGTTCTGTTGCTATCTTTCTTTCTAAGGCCTGAACTGGGCATACTGTCATCTTTCTGTAGAATATAATCATTGGATAGCTACGGTGTGCCGGAAGGAGGGAAGCGCTCCGTGGGGATGGGGTCCACCAATCTATGATCTATCTTCTTGAGCCGGAAGAGGCTATCCACAGTGCTATCTCTTTTGTCTTTTAGTCGATAGGATGATGTCGGGAAGATAATGGACTTCTCTATCTCACTGAGAGAACCGGAACTAATCTGAATCTATGGGTTATTTGAGGCACTGCCGGTACATTGCGGCGACAGCTCAGTCGAGAGCGGCGGCCGGAGGGGGTGGTATCTTCTTTCTTATTCTTGCTGGGAATGGGGAACGACACTTCTGTACATACACATAATTACCCACACAACACCACAAGAGCTTTGTCGTGAGAAAGGCATGGTTTGCAAGGGAGAGAGAGGCCGGGAAACGAATGTGCCCAATAATAATAAAGGCTTGGTATGAGTGTAGAGAGTGAGTCTTGTGTGCAAAAACGGGCATAGGGTAGCCGACAGGACGTCTACAAGCTGGAGGTCTACTCAAGCTCGGACGTAGCCAATCCAGGGGCTACCTGACCGGTAAGGCCCATTCATTCGGGTATCTTAGCTAATGTATTGAGTAGGGAACCTTTATGTCAAATGTAGTAACTGAGGCCCTATTGGTCATCAGGATTGTGTGATACATGAGTCGGCCCAGTCGCTCAATATTGTTTGTCATCTCCAGGGTCCTCTTCTGTTGGACGGGACTAAATCGGACAGTATCCACAGGGCTTCTATGCTAAAGCCAAATACGTCTGATGAAGCCAGGTCAAGGTATTGGCCATACCACACATGGTGTGACTAACTCTGAGAGAGAGGCAAGGTTGATCTTGGGCAAAATGACAATTTGCGGTAATGGCGCATCTCAAGTCCTTTCAGCCACATAGGCTCGAGAGCAGTTGGTTTCTTGGCTGGGCCTACGCATGATTATCCTGCATACCCATTTTGTACAGGACAGTGAAAGGCACCTATCCATTATACCTCCATGAACAATTCCCATTATTGGAAACCATAATTCATTTCCCAATCAGTGAAAACCTTGTGCCAAATTAACTCAATTGACTATGAATAGAGGTCCTCAAAAACCAGTGGCTTTGATTCTACAGAAGCCTGTTGTACGTACAACCAATTACCTGGAAGGAAGGAGATTCTTGCACACGCGGTGAGCTGTATGTGGACAGATCGGACAGTGTATGAAGCTGGGTCTGTGACGCTAGCTACCTGAGGCTCTGTGCCTGAACTTTATCTTTGTTGTTTAGAACTATCTGTTTAACTGCCTTGATGTTTTCCTGTGCTGTTCTTTATTAATTTACTAAATCACGTTTTAGTTTACTCCAACGTTCACTGTGTTATATATATGGATCAGCCAGAAATACACTTTAGAGATTAGGTCCCGAGGTCGAAAGAGAGAGTGACAGTGAGTCCAGGGAACGGAGGAGGGTTGGCAAGCAAAGACCTATCCCAGCCAGGGCTATAGACTAATTTTGAAATATTGTTACATAGTTACTTGGGACCCTCCACGTAGCTTGTTACACTGGGCTGTTTGTACCCTATCTCTCCCCTGCCTATATGCAAGAATATCACCTGCAAATGTTAGTATCATTCCAACCCCTGGTGCTTCTAGGTTTGCAATCTTGCTCGTATACATGTTAAAGAGCACCGGTGAGATTGCTGATCCCTGTGGCAGTCCCGAGGTTAAAATATATGGCTCTGAGGTTGATGTACCCAGACGGAGAGCAACCCGACGAGAATGCAGGATGGCTGCTATCCAGTTCACCAAACAGGGATTGACCCCCTTCTCCATCAGTGCGGTCATCAAAATACCATATCTAACTCTATTGTATGCATCCTCGAGATCAAGTGTCGCCGCCATCGTTTCCTGTCTACTCTGGAACCCCTCATAAACGTCAAAGGCAAAAGGGGCTGCATTTGACCAGGTATCTTATACTGGCGTGTAGCTCCGGAGGCCTCTTGGAAGAAGCTTCCCCCTTTCCAAAAACTCTTGCAGCTTGACAGCGACTATCTTCTCTAAAACCTTCCCAAATGTATTTTGAAGGGCGATAATCCTACAGCCGCTAAGCTTTGAATGATCCTTGAATGGTTTTGGGAGAGGGATGAGATAGCTGTGCACCCAGTCCTACGGTACTGATGCTGTCCTAATGCTCTGGTTAAAGCAGTCGGTCATCTCCTTCAGGTTTGCATCGCTCAAAGCCTTCATGTGGCCATACCTAACCCCATCAGGCTCTGGTGCCGTGTCTTTTGCCTTCTTCAAAATATGTTTAACATCTTCAACCCGTATGACTAGTGCACTGAAATGAGTGCTGTCATTCACCTGGAAAAGGCGGCTGTTTTGTGGTGCTCTCTGGACAACAGGATTGTGAGTGATGATGTCCCAACAGAGAGAACATACTGAAGTATCTGTGAATCACATTTGACAGTCCTTCAAGGACCATGTGGAGACGGTTGTGACAAGATCTCAAATGGGATTCAATATACTTAAAACTATAGCTGCAATGGACACAGAGCAGAGAATGCTTTTCACACTATACCAGCACTTGATCCTCTCAGTGATTGATTATGGACTAGGACTGCTCACTGACTCAAAGAGTCAGCTGGTGAAGTTAGAGCGCATACATAACGAAGCTATGCGGGTCATTCTGGGATGTACCAGAGACACCCCAGTAATGTGTATGCGTTACATCCTTGGTTTGCCGACTGTTGCTGGTAGGCTCAAGGTGATGCAGGCGAAGGCATACCTCAGAGTAGCTGCAGACACAGATCACCCTTTGCATGAAGCGCTGGACGCAGTTAAGCGTCAGCGACGGATAAGAGGGAAATCATGGATGGCTCAGGCGGAGAATACGATCAGACAGGTGTGCATCTTGGAGAACATTAGGCGAGCAGAAGAGTGGGTCAGAGTGCCAGCGGAGCAGTCAGACCTTGTGCAGAGTTATAATCACATTAAGCCGGGAGTGCAGGGAATGGCCAGCAGGGGCCACGGAAGTGGAAATCCAGCAACTAATTCAGGATAATGCTCGCTCGGGTGATGTGATTATCTACACAGATGGTTCGATGATGAGAGGTAGGAGAAGTGCCTGGGGGTTCATAGCAAAAGCTAATGGTCGACGTTTGATGCAGGAGAGCCTGGGATATGATACCACAACATCTAACTTAAGAATGGAAGTGGAGGCGGTCACTGCGGCTCTCCGCTGGATGGAGAATACGATACACACACACATCGTGATTGTAACTGACTCAGAAAGCATGCTGAGGAAGGTGAGGACAGGCATGCTACGTGCAGAGTGTCTTGCTTCGCTTCGGAGGTCACAGGTGGCAAGCATCGCCTGGATCTTTTCTCCGGGGCATGCCGGTGTGCTGGGGAATGAGCAGGCGGACAGATTGGCTTGGTCTGCAAAACTTGGTGGAGTATTGATGCGTGACAAGGCAGACGTGGTTGCGGCCTTGTGGGAGCACGTGCACACCTCGGAGAAGCAAAATGATTATCATGGTCTGGCAAGAATGAGGCAGCGAGGAGTGACGAGGGGATCTGGCCGACGCTCGACGCTCAGAGGAAAGGCTAGACGGACATATAATCAGATTGCTACTGGTACTATTTGAGTTGGGACTCTTCGCTGACTGCTGAGGATGGGGACGGAGTGCCTATGGGAATGCCCCGAATGCTGTGATGTCGATTCCTAGATCAATCAATCTATCAATCAATTAATCAATCAATCAATCAACAAATCAAAGACACCACCAATCCCTATACATATACAGTCGCTACCTATTTGAACACTGTCTCAGTACAGATTGCATGCTCTTCCCCGCGCCCCTCCCCCCCCCCCCCCTCCCAAGAAGAAAAAAACTGGTTTTGTTTGTGATTAGAAAACATGACCACTGGGACGGCAGGCAGGCTACTCTACTACCAAGGCCTGGGGCATGGGGCCAAGAGTTAAAACATTGACACCTAGTTTAAATTGTGGGTACACGAAAACTTTAAAAGTGTGATAGAAAATACAGTAATGACGCCATTGTCTCGTAACCTGTCAATATTCTTGTTAACGATGTCAAGAGTGTTAAGCACGTGACTTTCCGGTGCAGACGAACACGGTGACGTCACAGGGACAGTTTGAAGATGGCCGCCCCACTTTTTCACATGCACTTCCCCCTGTTTTGCTTCCCATTTTATGGCGATGCACGCATGCCAGTCCAGCAAGTGTATGAGTGGAGTAGGACGTTTCAAAACGGTGTGACATCTATGACAGACGGTTCACGACCTGGTTATGCATACCGATTAGTAACCGTAAAGAATTTTTTTTCCTCCAAAGGAATCCAAGCACTTTATCAGCGCTGGAAGATTTGCATTGAACGCAGTGGTGACTACATCGAAAAATGATACATCTTTCCCTACTCCACCCCCCCCCCCCCCCCAGAATTATGTAATTCTATATTTATTGCAATCCCGAAATCAGGAGCTTTGGAACACGAAAAATTAGTATAATGAGCCACATCACAAAGATTTTGCTAAGAATTATCATGCAAAGAGTTAGGAAGTTTATACAACCTGAAATGGGAGAAGAACAATGTGGGTTTGCAGAAGGCAAGGGTACAGTAAATGTTGTGTATATGCTGAGAACACTAATTGAACGTTCTATTGAAGTAAACAAAGTAGCACATCTTTGCTTTATTGACTACACAAACGCTTTCGATAAAGTAAGACATGTCAACTTGATGAAGATGCTTGCAGATCTGCAAATTGATGGGAACTACCTTAGACTCATATAAAACATATATTGGTAACAACAAGCTGCCATAAAGATTGATAATGAAGTAGTCCAATATCAGCTTATTAAGAGATGTGTGAGACAGGGATGTATAAGGTCTCCAGATCTTTTTTTCCATGTACTGTGAAAGTATTTACAGAAATGTTGACGATATGAAAGTAATCATCATTGGGAGGCATAACATTAATAACATTAGATTGATTGATTGGTTGATTTATGAACCGACATCACAGCATTCGGGGCATTCCCATAAGCGCTCCGTCCCCATCCTCAGCAGCCAGCGAAGAGTTCCAACACTAATAGTACCAGTAGCAATCTGATTATATGTCCGTCTCACCTTTCCTCTGAGCGTCGATCGTTGGCCAGATCCCCTCGTCACTTCTCGCTGTCGCATTCTTGCCAGACCATGATGATCCATTTGCTCCTCCGAGGTGTACACGGGCTCCCACATGCGGATGATACAGTATTGATTGCAGACAATGAGCAGGATCTGCAACGTTTAGTAGATGCGAGTGTTGCACACAGTGAACAACTTGGGTTAGAATTAAATTGTAAGAAGACACAGATTATGGCCGTCCCTAAGAAGAAGGAAATACCACAATGTTATATACAAGTAATTGGGAATACAGTATTCTTAAACAAGTGAACCTGTACAATTATCTCGGAACAGTCATAACATCTGATGGGAGATGCCTTGAAGAGATTAGAATAAGAATCGCAATGGCGAAGGCAACCTTTTGCATGATGAAAAACATACTGACTAATAAAAAAAATGTCAATTGCTACGAGAAAAATAGTGTTGAGGGGATACATAGTGCCTGCACTTTTGTATGGATGTGAAGAGTGGACAATGAGCAGTCAAGCTGAAAAACTTCTGATGGCTGTGGGCATGTGGTTTCTGAGGAACATGCAAATAATACCACGGACAGACATTAAAACCAATGACCAAGTCCTACAAGAAACAAATGAAAACTCTAAACTGATTAGAGAAATTAGACGTAGACAGTAAAATATTTTTGACCACGTTATGAGAAGAAATAAATTGGAGAACTTGGTGAACTGGCAAGATCGGGGGGAACAGAACAAGGGGAGGTCAGAGAAGTAAATACCTGGATGGCTTGACCACGTTGTATGGTCGAGTCAAGAACACTGATTCTCATGATCCAGTGAGATGACAAAACATGTCATCTCGCGCTTACTGGCATGGCACATTATTATGATGACTATTCACCCCCCCCCCCCCTCCAAAATACATTTAAGGTTTTCATCTGAAGCCCTCTAGTATATTGTTTGTTAAATAATCACTACTGGCATACAAGTTGGGAACCGCTGAGTGAGGATGTTGCATTCAAATACACACTGCGCGAACGTTTGTTATGACACACGCCTGTATTCGCTCTCCCGACCAGGAAGGAATTCAGTGGGACTTCACTGCACGGTAAGTCAATGGCGACTTTTTTAAGCTATTCGATTTAAGTAGAAAATTAGAAATAAAATGTATTTATTATTTCTTCTTATAGTCTATCCATAACTTATGACGTATGTCATCATATCTTATCACAGCTTTGTGTTGCGTGTACTACTTTCATTTTTTATACAGTGGTTCCCCAACACGACGATGCCTGTCCTCGTCTCTCTGGTTTTCTTGCATGGTATGATACGTATGTATCAGAAATATTTAGCAACACATAAAATAGACCGCTGGACAGACATAGTCACCAGCATCACACAGCATGTACTATAAGAATTAGAATGCGTGAATTCATCGCTCTTATACATGCTTCTTCTTCTTCTTCTTCTTCTTCTTCTTCTTCTTCTTCTTCTTCTTCTTCTTCTTCTTCTTCTTCATTCATATTCGTTATTTTACGTTGTGTCTGTTTATAACAGTAGAGCTGCGGTATTTGCGTCTTTCGGCTGACATATCCAACTTCTTCAGTCATCTGTTGACCGGGTTAAACTTCTCGGGGCTCTCATATATACGAAGAATAAAGAACAACGGAGACAGTTAGCTGGTACACAAAATGCTTATCTCTGTGATGTACATTGTAAACATGCGCATTCATTTCTTGCAGTATTTTCAGTTTCGATATCAAACTACAAGGGAAGCAAGTATGTAATATACTCTTTTATATTCGACATTGTTACTTCAGAGTTGTCTACCCCAACAACCTATTTTTAAAATGAATGCTTTGTGGGTCATTGCCAATGTAAGTAAAATAAATATGTTTGTTGGTTCTTCAAATTATCTTCAAATTAATATAATGTTTGGGTAAAACCATGGGTATCTGCTGTTTATGGCTGACTCAGTCAAGGATTATTAATCTGAACCAAATATAACTTCTCTTAAAGGTTGAACGGGGTAGGGGTAATAATATAATCAAGCATCGACATCTGTGTACTTGGGACATTCCCACTCGTGCTCAGTCCCGTCCTTCTTGGAAATATCAAATAAAACAGGAGTTGCTGACCACCTGTTGTCTGTAACAACAAGGAACTAATCTGAACAACTAAATCAGGTATGCAAGGACAACACGGCGACACAAATGAGACGTTTCGTTTAGCATCAGGTAAAATAAAAAACATAATTAACAGGTGTTGATAGGTAGTCATTGAAATAGAAGATCAAAACAGACACTAAAGGACACACGTAAATATTGCTTGTCTTTTGCAGGACGTTGCAATCAGCTCAGCTTCTATTGGCTGTTTGTGATCTACTAGACAATTTTACGTCCAGTAGTTTGCCATCGCTTTCTGAACTAAAAGTTAACACTTCAGTCCAAGTGATCAGCGTGTCGAACGAAACCACAAAGCCGCCACCAGAAGAGGAAAATAAAAAAACAAACTCAAAACAATGGATTCCTTTAGTGAATTTAAACACATAAGCCACAAACAATATGTTGCACGATTTATTGTCTGCCGTATTTAGCTGCACCTCGTCATGTGCATACTGCAAAGTTATATATTAAAAGAAGTGAATAAATAAAAAATAAGTAAGCAGAAACAATTGAAACACACAGTGACAGGTATTGTTGGAATGTCGAACATCTGTTATCCCCATGGTAATTTCAAATTTACCACGAACTCTTTATGTTTGCACAATACCGACTGGACACGCCTAATTGCTATCCCCTCACTAGTTAGTAGTTAGTCGCGGTTCCAACTTCACGGCAAAGGTCGTCCCCATAATGCTCCTTTCCTGTGCCAGTGAATATAACACAAAATGATCTTCACTGCCCCATGTGAAAAGTGGAACAGACAGGAGTCTCGATAAACTCACAGCCCGCACAGGTATACTACGCATAAGGCCGCTGCCAGAATTCCAACAGAAAAGTCCGTCACACAAAAATACAGTTCATCGTCGATGGAAGCGGCATTCACTGAGAAACCAGCAGCCGTACATTACTGTATAAGGCATTAACAATCTATTGTTAACGGAGGCCCATTTGGTCAGCGTCCCACAGGACCCACTTGTTATTGGGCAAGCTGACACACCGGCAAGTCCGCCATTGGTACAGTCTCAAGTCTGCCCCTCCCAGGTTGTTCATGTCCGAAAGTCTTTAACTTTTCTATTACCTGCTTTCCAGCTGTCCATAGAGAATATCTTCCACAACACACTATTACCTCAGTCCAAGAGATTATAAAGCTTTAGCAGGAAGTAATTTGAAACAGACATAAAAATGAACAGTGTCGGTTTGTGGAAGGCAAGTCTTCAACAAATTAAGTGTATTTGCTTGAAACATGAATAGAACCT
The DNA here is from genome assembly GCA_963921405.1 of Cepaea hortensis. NCBI lineage: Eukaryota > Metazoa > Mollusca > Gastropoda > Stylommatophora > Helicidae > Cepaea > Cepaea hortensis. Next base: position 88,076,709 of record OY992882.1, on the reverse strand, counting down.
TCAATAGAAGTACATTTATTTTTGTTCAGCTCACTCACTTTGAACTCAAGCGTAGTCTATATCCAATACTTCTGGTGGCACTGGACTGAATTTTGCTTTCCCTATTACCAGTGTCCCTCGCCATCAGGCGAACCTCTTCCGACTTCAGAGCTAACAGAAGTACATAACGACCTACATCTTTGCTTCATTGACTATACAAAGGTTTTCGATAGAGCAATACACGCTAACATGATCTCCTAAGTGACGAGAAAGAAATTAGTTTTGTAATAAACATATGTTGGAAACAATGTGCAACTACAAATCATTGATGATGAAGTATGTCAATATAAGTAAATCAAGGGAGATCTGCTATGGACCACTGAGTGAACTAACAAAGACAGTTACAGTTATACAAGAGACAACATTGCAGTCATAGACACATTTCAAGTGAACAAAAGACGAAGAAGAGAGGTCTGCAACAGGAATGTGTAATGTCTCAAGACCTGTTCCTTATACAGTGAAAATATTTGTTGAATGGGGAATCAGTAGCAAAATGGCCAAGCCATATACCTCATGCTATGAAGGTCATGGGTGGATTCCCGGATTGCTTCTTTGAGATTAAGAGTGCAATTTTCCCCAAGGATATCTGAAGAAGACAAAATTGTATAGGGGTGGGACTGGAGCTACGGAGTTCGTACTGTTTGATGGCCTCGACAGATACTTGCCGTTCTGCAGAGACAAATCGAGTAAGATGGGGTAAAACTAGATGCAGGGAAGTCGATCCTCTCGTCTGTAACCTATTTGTAGCCATCATTCTGAGACATTTTAAAGATATGGGAGGAAATGCAATCGGATGACGTATCATCAACTTCACCCTTTGGCTTGTCTGTGCAGAACTTTGTCTCCACGACAGCATTTTGACATTTCTGTTTATCATAAGCCACATGCCCCGCCTCTGTTGCTGTCATATGTAAATTGTTTATCACATTTTCAATAAATCTATGTTGTAATCTTCCTCTTCTCCGCTTCCTAGAGACACATCTCTTCATCGTTATCTTTTCCAGACAGTCATGCCTGTTTTCATATCTGAATATTTCATTGTCGTTAAATCTGTTTGTTTGAATAACCAATCTTTATCAATATTAAATCAGCTAGTTCGCTATAATTAGTCCATGGACTAGGTAGTACTTTTCTGAAACACTTATTTAAAAATGGTGCACATGTGCTTTTCGACTAATTTGTTAAATGACGAAGTTTCACAGCCAGATATTGCCACAGGTAGTTCGAATGCTCTCAGTTCTCTGACGTTTGTTGTACTATCTTTTTCAATTCATAACAATTTTAACAGATTCAGTGCCCGACAAACAGTTGGTTAAATGGATTGCGGAAAATGAGAAGTAGGAATGTGTCACAGTAATGACTTAAAAGTTGTTAATACGGTAGCAGATATGTTGTATTATATATCACATTAAAGGGAGTTGCATAGGGAAAACTACCGTATTGATATTTTAACTATAGTTCGATTTATACGCCCAGGTGATTTGCGGGAAGTTCAAATAAGACGATATAATCATCCCATGGAACATAATCAGCATTCGCTCCTCTTATTATGAGAAATGTAAAAGACATGAGAGGAGACCAGATGTCATAATATCAACACTAAAAATACGCAGGCGCAAATGATTCAGTATTGTTTTCAGACAATGAACAGGATTTGCAGCATTTTGTTAGTGCTGATATTGTACACAACCAGCAACTAGGACTAGAACTAAATTGTAAGGAAACAAGATTATATTCGTGTCTAAGAAAACAGAAATATCGCAATGTAACATACAACTAAATGGAAACATTCTTAAATAAGTGAATGGGTACAACTACATTTGGAACAGTCATAACATCAGACAAAAACTGCCTTGTAGAGACTCAAACACGAAACAGTTTCAAATGTATTCTTTTTGCCAAGTGGAAAATATACTCACGAATAAAAACAAACTATCAATTGCAGTGTGAAAAAGAGTATTAAAGTGCTACATTGAGCCTATACTTGTGTATGTACGTGAAACAAACAAAAAGTAGACAAGCGGAGAAACATCCAATGATAGTGGAAATGTGGCTTCTGGGGAAAACTGAATTTATACCATGGAGGAACAGAAGCGAAGATATGAAGCTGGCTTTTTCTCTTCATGTATGAAGTCACGACATTATAAGGGGATAGAGCGTTTTCTTGTACTTACATCCAGGGACATATCTGGTACCCCTTTCATAAGGCGACAACTACCCCAGGCCACATGACAGACTCCCCGCCCCCTTAACCTATTCCTTAAAAACTGAGCATTGAACTCAAAACAGCTGAGGCGGCAAACCCGTGCACTAACCACTATACCAATGTGAAATACATCACTGGCTAAAGATTGTGTATGTGATATTATATTACAGATGGCTTGTTTCGGGAACTATTATTTGTGCTTTCACATTCTTGCTTGTCTGGTGACAGCTACGATTGGGACGTATTATCCGGAAACCAGTGAGTATTAAAACGCTGACGATGATCTGTTGTTCTTTAAGTTCAGTTTCTTGGGGGTATGGGCAATTTAGACCTGGTTCAACTTGCCTGATGAACGTTGGTTATGTTGAAGATCTCTGTGTTTGGTCTTTTAAATATATTTTCTCCAGGCTTTGTAGTTTCTTTCCTCTGTTGATAAATTGTCTGCCTATCTGTCTTTCTATTTGTCTGCCTGCCTGTCTGACTATATAAGCTGTAATATCCATTAATGTGTGTATATTTGTGGTTGATTACACCAGTTCTAGACACTGAATAGATTTTGATAGCATTGGTAGGGACTTTGGAAATTGATGAAGAATATGGGATTCCACCAAACATCCGACACTTAATCAAGGCAATTTGTAGAGATGTGAGGTGCAAAGTTCTCCACAAGGGAAAACTTAACAGAAACATTCGAGATAAGAATAGGAGTGAGACAGGGAAGTTTTGATCATGACTACTTTTCTTGCTGACTATAGACAGGATTATGAAGACAACAAACACTGCAAGAAATGTAATTCAGTTGCCTCCTCTGATAAAGCAGCTCGGTGATCTGGACTTTGCTGACGACATTGCACTCATGTCTCACACACGAAATCAGATGCTAGATAAACTAAATGCAAAGGATGGAAGCTCACAACAATTAGGTTGAAAAATTCATACACCTATTTAGGTAGCAATATGGACAAAGATGGGGGAACATCAAAATATTAAAATAGGAATACAAAAGGCAAAAGGAGCTGTAATAGTACCAGATAATTTGCGGAAGAAATTAAACTTCTCACCATTCATCCATCATGTGCCATGCTGGTAAGCGTGAGAGGTCATGTTATGCCATCTCACTCGATCACCAGAGTCGTGGATCAGCTCCGTGTTCCTGTCTCGACCATGCCATGTGGCCAAGCCATCCAGGTATTTATTTATCGGTCTTCCCCTTGGTCTCTTCCTTTCGATCTTGCCAGTTATCACCAAGTTCTCCAATTCATTTCTTCTCACAACATGCCCAAAAATTTTGACAGTCTACTTCTAATATCTCTAATCAGTTAACGATCTTCATTTGTTTCTTGAAGGACTTGTTCATTGGTTTTTCTGTCTGTCTATGGTATTCTTTGCATTTTCCTCAGAAACCACATTTCTGCAGCCATCAGCTGTTTTTCAGCTTGACTGTATATTGTCCACGCTTCACATCCATACAAAAGTATAGGTTCTATGTAGCACTGCAACAATCTTTTTCTCGTTTCAATTGATATCTTTTTATTGGTCAGTATATTTTTCATCTTTCAAAAGGCTACCTTCGCAATAGCAATTCTTGTTCTAATCTCTTCAAGGCATCTCCCATCAGATGTTATGACTGTGCCGAGATAACTGTATCGATTCACTTGCTTAAGAATATGCCCATTTACTCGTATATCACATTGTGGTATTTCCTTCTTCTCAGTGACGACCATAATCTGTGTCTTCTTAATATTCAGTTCTAACTCTAGTTGTTCACTGTGTGCAACAGCCGCTTCTACTACATTTTGCAGGTCCTGTTCATTGTCTGCAATCAAGACTGTATCATCTGCAAATCTAATGTTATTGATGTATCGTCCCCCAATGTTGATTCCTTCCATATCTTCTATATTTCTGAAAATATTTTCACTGTACAGGGAAAAAAGATCTGGAGACATTACATATTCCTGTCTCACACCTCTTTTAATAGGCTGATATTGACCTACATTATTATCAATTCTGATGGCAGCTTGTTGTTTCCAATATATGTTTTTTACAAGTCTAAAGTCTTCTCCATCAATTTGTAGATCTTCAAGCATGCTTATCATGACGACATGTCTTACTTTATCGAAAGTCTTTGTGTAGTCAATAAAGCAAAGATATAGATCTTCGTTTACTTCTATAGAACGTTCAATTACTGTTCTCAGTATATACACAGCATTTACTGTACCCTTGCCTTCTACAAACCCACATTGCTCTTCTCCTATTTCGGGTTGTATTTTCTTCTTGACTTCGGAATTGCTATTAATATAGAATTACATAATTCAGGAGGTATATCTCCAGTATCGTATATTGTGTTCAGCAGTCTGGTGACTGCCGGCTTCGTGGCTTAGAGGTTATGACTTTTCTCCGTAATCTCGTATACTCTCGTCAGGTAACGTGATGACGGTTCAAATCAGCAGTGGTTCGAATCGCATCGGTAACTTACGGGGTATGTGAGCCGGCCGCTCAGAAAGCAATGGCAAACTACTGAGCGTAATCTTGCCAAGAGATCAACATACAGCTGAAAGATGCTGGTGTTGACAGCTAAGTCCTGTAAAGGATATGCTTAACAACAACAAAAAAAGTCTGGTGACTTGGTCTATTCCATATTCTTCCAAGGCACTGATCATTTCTCTTGTGATGTTATCTGTACCCGGGGTCTTACCAGTTTTCATATGGTTAAGAGCATTCTGAACTTCCATCTTCAAAATTGATGGTCCTTAATTATTATTCAGATGATCATGTTCTTCTCTTTTATCATCATAAAGGTCTTTCACATAATCTGACCACGCATGTAAAATCTGATCTTTTTCTACTATGATTTTACCATCTTTGGTTTTTAGGCAACACGTTGATGTTTGTGTTCTTTTGTTAGTGATGTCATTAATTCTTTTGTGCATTAATTTGGTATTCCGGGTGTCATGTTGGTTTTCAATTTCCTTGCAATTTTCCTCAAGCCATGTTTCTTTTGCCTCTTTGCATAGCTTCCTAATTTTCCTGTGAATCTCTTCATATTTTTCTTGTTATGTTTGTTATTCCTTCTTACTTCCATGAGTTTTAAGATGTCTTCCGTCATCCATTTCTTGCATCCTATTATCTTTATTTTTGTGATGGTTGTTTCTGCAGCTTGATTGACTGATTTCTTTAATATTCCCCATTGGTCACTGACGTCTTGAAATAATATTTCCATATCGAACAATGCATTGAATCTGTTCTTTACTTCTACGTTGAATTTATCTTTTATTTCCTCACTCTTCAGTGCCAGTAGATCAATTTTTTTTTGTTTCTTGGTGGTGAATATTTGACTTTATTTAATTTTATATGTAAACTGCTTAAGATTAATCTATGATCGTTGTAGCAGTTTGCACATGGTATAGTTTTTGCGACATTTAAAGCATTTCGAAATATTCTGTTGATGAGAATGTAATCAGTCTGATTTCTGATCTTATGATCAGGACTCTCCCATGTCCATAATCTCCTTGGGTGCTGTTGATACCAGGTGTTTCCAATAAGCAAATAATGCTCTTTTGCCCACTGTACAAGTCTGCAACCTCTTTCATACTGTTCCCCTAGTCCATACTTGCCTACTATGCATCCGTCCTTTTGATTTCCAACTTTGGCATTCAAGTCACCCATTATGATATTTACTTCAGAATTCTTTAATTTCTTGAAGGCTTTCTCTAAATCATTATAACATTCATCAATGCTGTCATCACTACTGTCTGCTGTTGGTGCATAAACTTGTATGACGTTGACATCAAAAGGTCTTCCACTCAACTTCACCAGTAACACTCTGTCTGATACAGTCCAATATCCTCTGATCGATTTTGCTCTCTCTTTATCCATTATAATTGCTACTCCTAGCTGTTGTTTCTCTCCACCAGAAACGATTATTCTATATTCCTCAGATGTTATAATGCCCATTCCTGTCCATCTGGTCTCACATATACCTAACAGGTTAATATGTAATCTTCTCATTTCATTCTTAATGTTATCAAATTTTCCATCCCTATTCATAGCTCTTACATTCCAAGTTCCTACTTTCAATGTTAATATTCTTTTGCACTCAGTCGCCTGATGACGGTCTGGAGTCACCTGGTGCACATGACTACCCCTACCGGGCTAGGCTGCTCCTATGGAGCACCCATTTACGCCCTTTCTCTGATTATCGATAAGACTGCAGTACATGATATTCTTGGCATCTGTAAAGAAGGTAGTTTGCCATTGCTTTCCTTCCTAGCAGTGACCATACTGATCGATGACCGTAGCCATTGCCTCTCCCCAAAAAATGAAATCCTCTGCCAACCGTCGTGAAGCTGGAGACCATAACTTACAACTATCTGCTGGCTGCTCTTCAACTTCATCCACCACCTGCAACCATGGCTTCACGTAACCCTGATCTGGGGGATAAACGGGTACTCCACATTAACCAAGGGTGTCCCGAAGGCTAGCGGAGGGAAGGAGGCACCTTACCTCTCCTTTGATAGGGAATACCCCTACCCCGCCACCCAAACTTCTCACCAAATGTAGAATATTTAATTGTAAATATAAATTATATTATAGAATGACTACAATGTTGTGACAGAATCACCAACATGGAGCTGACGGAGAGAACTAGACAAATCCCAGTGAATCAAGAAGTGATGAAAACACGCTGGCACTAAATAGGACATACATTTGAGAAAACCGGAGAATCGTATAACTAGAAAGGCCTTTGTCTGACAATATACAAGGGCAGAAGATATAGAGGAAGACTTAAACATACACGAAGAAGAGAAGTATGGATAGAAATGAATAATATGGGGAATACATGGGCGAAGCTGCTAATTTATATGACGGCTTCGGGTAAATTGGTTAAGGGTATATGCCTCCCCCTCCCACCTCAAACTAGGGATAAATGGCAAAGACAGACATATTAATGTATGCATATGTATGATCGGTTACTCCACACCTATACAGTTAACAGACTGCTATTTACATGTGTGGTTACAATTGATATACAGATTTGCAGTTTTTATTCTTTTTTTTTTAAATTAGACTAGAAAGTACTGATGTAGGAACCGAATTGCTTGTTCACTATTTTCATTTACTTAACTTGTTACTACCGATGTAGAAAGTCAAGTATATTGTTTATTACTTTATTCAGTTTACTTGAGCCACTGGTGTAGAGGAGAATACGATCCATGGGAGGACATAAGGATCAAGCTGACGTCTGATCCCTTCCTTCCCCCAAACCAAACATGTTCTCTGACCATTAAAGTAGTTTACGGCACTAGGCTTATAGCACAGTTCCTCAATTACCACATGGACGAGAGATACACAAATGAATATGGACGCTGCGAGTATGAGTCACTTCAGCTATACAATGTCTATGGAAAACCTCAACTCCGTAAGTGTTGCTCTACATACATGATACTTTCAGTTAAAATTTGAATATGTAACACTACTACTACTACTACTACTACTACTACTGCTACTGCTGCTGCTGCTGCTGCTGCTGCTGCTGCTGCTGCTGCTGCTGCTGCTGCTGCTGCTGCTGCTGCTGCTGCTGCTGCTGCTGCTGCTGCTGCTGCTGCTGCTGCTGCTGCTGCTGCTGCTGCTGCTGCTGCTGCTGCTGCTGCTGCTGCTGCTGCTGCTGCTGCTGCTGCTGCTGCTGCTGCTGCTGCTGCTGCTGCTGCTGCTGCTGCTGCTGCTGCTGCTGCTGCTGCTGCTGCTGCTGCTGCTGCTGCTGCTGCTGCTGCTGCTGCTGCTGCTGCTGCTGCTGCTGCTGCTGCTGCTGCTGCTGCTGCTGCTGCTGCTGCTGCTGCTGCTGCTGCTGCTGCTGCTGCTGCTGCTGCTGCTGCTGCTGCTGCTGCTGCTGCTGCTGCTGCTGCTGCTGCTGCTGCTGCTGCTGCTGCTGCTGCTGCTGCTGCTGCTGCTGCTGCTGCTGCTGCTGCTGCTGCTGCTGCTGCTGCTGCTGCTGCTGCTGCTGCTGCTGCTGCTGCTGCTGCTGCTGCTGCTGCTGCTGCTGCTGCTGCTGCTGCTGCTGCTGCTGCTGCTGCTGCTGCTGCTGCTGCTGCTGCTGCTGCTGCTGCTGCTGCTGCTGCTGCTGCTGCTGCTGCTGCTGCTGCTGCTGCTGCTGCTGCTGCTGCTGCTGCTGCTGCTGCTGCTGCTGCTGCTGCTGCTGCTGCTGCTGCTGCTGCTGCTGCTGCTGCTGCTGCTGCTGCTACTACTACTACTTGTCAAGGTGTTATATTCTAATAGGACAGACTAGTGACAGAAGAGGGGCAAGGACTGAGAGGACAGAGAGACAGGACCTCTATAAAGGTATAGACGGAATAGAGACATTACCCAATCTAGGACTTAAGGACAGTTATAAGACCAGACTCGGGTGGGGACACTAACGTGTCATATTTAGGACAACAGAGGGACCAACCCCGAGAAAAGGGGATGAGTACATTAGGTCACGGGGAATACCGTGACAACGTAAACTATAATAAGACTTAAGGGATGACCAGTACTAAGACGACAGTACTACGTGCAAAGAGCACAGCACGCAGAGTTGCTGACCGCACGACGGATTTTGACCACGTAGGCAAGCGACAGACTGAACTGTTTCAGACAGCGACGAGATGGCTTTCCGACTGGACGTAGTGTTTTTCTGAAGCCATTATCTATTGTTGTGAACGTATGCGATCTTAAAGAGAGAGTGATCATGTTTGATGATATGTGTGTATATATATATATATATATATATATATATATATATATATATATATATATATATATATATATATATATATATATATATATATATATATATATATACATATATTGTGTGTGTGGCGAGTGACGATCAGTGTATTGATTTGACAGGCAGATAACGCCTTGTCGCATATGTATGAGTGTCAGGCTTGCCTGATATAAAATCCGTGTAAAACATCTGTACGAGCTGAAGTTATATTTGAGGTACGGACGACGTTGCCTGAATGCGAGTAACGCAGGACTGTGACAGGCAACGTGCAATGGTGTCAGAAGTTACAGACTGAACGCATGCCTAAATGTTAGCAAAGCACGCCTGATTCTAATAATGGATAGTATGCAATGTTTATATTTGATTGACCACAAGAACTGAAACCACCATCAAATATTACCACCACCACAAGAACTGAAACCACCATCAACTATTAAAACCACCACAACAAGAACTGAAACCACCATCAAACATTACCACCACCACAAGAACTGAAACCACCATCAAACATTATCACCACCACAAGAACTGAATCAACATCAAACATTACCACCACCACCACCACAACAAGAACTGAAACCACCATCAAACATTACCACCACCATCACAACAAGAACTGAAACCACCATCAAACATTACTCCCACCACAAGAACTGAAACCACCATAAAAAATTACCACCACCACAACAAGAACTGAATCAACATCAAACATTACCACCACCACAACAACAAGTACAGAAACCACCTTCAAACATTAATATCACCACCACAACCAGAACTGAAACCACCATCAACTATTACCACCACTACAACAAGAACTGAAACCACCATCAACTATTAAAACCACCACAACAAGAACTGAAACCACCATCAAACATTACCACCACCACAAGAACTGAAACCACCATCAAACATTATCACCACCACAAGAACTGAATCAACATCAAACATTACCACCACCACCACCACAACAAGAACTGAAACCACCATCAAACATTACCACCACCATCACAACAAGAACTGAAACCACCATCAAACATTACTCCCACCACAAGAACTGAAACCACCATAAAAAATTACCACCACCACAACAAGAACTGAATCAACATCAAACATTACCACCACCACAACAACAAGTACAGAAACCACCTTCAAACATTAATATCACCACCACAACCAGAACTGAAACCACCATCAACTATTACCACCACTACAACAAGAACTGAAACCACCATCAACTATTAAAACCACCACAACAAGAACTGAAACCACCATCAAACATTACCACCACCACAAGAACTGAAACCACCATCAAACATTATCACCACCACAAGAACTGAATCAACATCAAACATTACCACCACCACCACCACAACAAGAACTGAAACCACCATCAAACATTACCACCACCATCACAACAAGAACTGAAACCACCATCAAACATTACTCCCACCACAAGAACTGAAACCACCATAAAAAATTACCACCACCACAACAAGAACTGAATCAACATCAAACATTACCACCACCACAACAACAAGTACAGAAACCACCTTCAAACATTAATATCACCACCACAACCAGAACTGAAACCACCATCAACTATTACCACCACTACAACAAGAACTGAATCAAAATCAAACATTACCACCACCACCATCACAGCAACAAGAAAAGAAACCACCATCAAATATTACCAACACCACCACCACCACAAGAACTGAAGCCACTAGCAAACATTACCACCACCACCACAAGTACTAAAATCACTATTAAACATTACCACTGCCACAACAAGAACTGAACCAACATCAAACATTACCGCCACCACCATAAGAACCGTAACCACCATTAAACATTACCACCACCACCACCACAATAACTGAATGAACATCAAACATTACCACCAACACCACCACCACCACCACCACAATAACTGAGACCACCATCAAACATTACCAGCACCACCACCAGCACCACCACCGGCATCACCACCACCACAACCACCACCACCGCCACCACCACCACCGCCACCACCATAAGAACCGTAACCACCATCAAACATTACCACGACCACCACGACCACCACCACAATAACTGAACGAACATCAAACATTACTATCACCACCACCACCGCCACCGCCACCACCCCACCATTACCACCACCACCACTACCACCACCACCACTACTACCACCACCACCACAATAACTGAGACCACCATTAAGCATAAGCATTACAACCACCACCACCACCACCACCGCCACAATAACTGAGACCAATATCAAGCATTACCATCACCACCATAAAACATTACCACATTACATAGTGTGTATAATTTCAGCTGCACTTTGGCATAGTGTAAACATTTCTCTTCGTCATATATTTGAAACATGGCTTGCTTGACTGATGGCTTCTGTGGATAATTAACATTTTAACTTACTGTCTAATGTTTAAGGGGGGGGGGGGGCACTTCAACAGGATGCCACAGGACCCACTTGCCATGGGACAAGCTAACACCCTGGCCAGTCCGCCATTGGTGATGGTTATGGAACACGATCGTCTCTTGTGACAAACTGTAACAACAGGATCAGCAACATAAGAAGACATTACTCTAGTCACAACTCTGGCTGGTTGGTCTATTGGTAGTTTGTGAATTCTCTGTAACACCCAGTATTCACTCTTCAATCCGATGGACTGTCATTCAAACTCACAAGCCCGGAAAAAAGGCTTGCATCTATTTTCGAGTAAAGTTGGTAGAGATTGTAAACCTTAAGAGTGGCTTGGAAAGAAGAGTGATGGAAGGCGTAGTTCCTGGAAGCAGAGACAGAGAGCATGAACATGGACATAAGACATTGCAGACACCTTGCATGAGAGTGACTTTCAGCCAAGGGCCTGCAACATGATGTGTCTCCATACATACTGATTTTAAAACAAGTAAAGGGACTGCGAACATATTTTTCTTACTTAGTCGTATATTATTTACAGGACGTCTCATTCAACCCTAGAATTGTTTGGCTGTGTGTGATTTCTTAGCAGTTTGCGTTCAGTAGTTTGTCATTGCTTTCTGAAAGACCGACACTCATACCATTGTATGAAAACCAACGCAAGACGGTCTGCTGCCAAATCGCCTGCAACTGTGTTTCGAACTCTGTATCCGGGATTACGAATTGCGTCCGTAACTCCTTCGCCACAGAACCCATCCCTATGTTCCGGTTCCCGTATGGGAACATTTTGACTTGTTAAAAATGGGTCGTGGGTGGAAAGAGGTTGAATATTTTGAGAAGCCCTTATTGTAACTGATGATATACCAACAACGCATCGTAGTTCTTTGGTTACTCCATACGTGACATACTTTTTGAAAGTCATGGTAGCTTGGCACCGGGTCGAGGGAATACTCACTTCAATAGACTCAATAGATGCAGGTACATTTCAGGGTTCAGATGACCTGAGCAATAATGCATCAGACTTCAGGGCTAAATCTAGGTCTCCCAGAGGTTTCACAGCAAACCAACCTGTCTGCCTGCCTGCCTGCCTGCCTGCCTGCGTGTCTGTCTGCCTGCCTGCCTGTCTGTCTGCCTGTCTGTCTGTCTGTCTGTCTGTCTGTCTGTCTGTCACTCTCCATCTACACCCGTTGTCCCAAGCAGTTGCTGCTTTAATGTAATAAACCAATCAGGGGCATGAGTAATTAGCATAATAATTATCAGAAACATAACAGGGTTTAGTTACAACTTTTTGACCAGGAATTCTAAAAATAAAATAGAAGAGAGTATTATAATAAAACGGGACCGACAGAAATAAGTAATTTTTTAATCGATGTTCATGTGAATATTTCTATTCTACACTAGTCAATGTAGAGGCGATGGATATATTCATTATGTTCCTAACAGGATATGCATTTTTCTCTCCTGCATTATGCAGCTGACACTGACGGATACTGCAGAATGGAGCGGCCAGCTTCTGTATTTGATCTTGGATCCACAGGACGTTTCGTCTACACCACTTATGAGAAAAACCTGATCTTAGCAGCAGACGTGGAACTACTTGTATCCACGGTCCGAGATAAAAGGGGCTGTAAGTTGTACATTGTTTGCAATTTTCTGGATTCTTCTTTAGCCTTTCGTTTCTCAGCAGGACATAGGCCCTCAGGGAACTCACGCCAAGAGTTTTGTAGACTTGCTTATGATTGGTTGGTTGGGAGCCTTCGTGGCGAAGTGGTCAAGCCGTTTAACTCGGGCTCCGAAGGTTGAGGGTTTGATTCCGGGCCGCGTCCTTCGGTTCACGAGTTAAATTTTTCGGAGACTCCTGTGGGTCTTCGCTAGAGCTACGGAGTTTGTGCTTTGTGCGACGCTTTCCGAGCTGCGGAAAGAGACCGAGCCATATGGGATAAAACCCGGTGTAATGAAGTCGACCCTGTCGACTTTTAAGCGACTTTATGATTGGTTGGTTTTTGCAGTTAAAACTTTCTCCGGCAGTCATTAGGCAGTCAAGTCTCACTCAATCCCTCTTTAGTCGCCTCTTACGACGCTCAGTGTTATTGTTCTTTTTTTGTTTTCATTTATGAGCACTGGTGACACACTGACGATCTGCAATATTACATACAGGGAAAATTTCCGGAGTGAATATTGTTGTCAAATACAAATATATGACCCCCGGAGTTCCGCCATTCTGTTGTAAAATATAAATATATCACATCCCGGGGTTCCTTCATTCTGTTGTAAAATATAAATATACCACTTCCGGGGGTTCAGTAATCTTGTTGTCAAATATAAATATATCACCCCCCCCCCCCCCCGAGGTTCCGTAAATGCTATTGTAGAATATAAAAATATCACCTCCCGGGGTACCGTAATGCTGTTTTGTAATATACATATATCACCTCCGTGGCTTCCTTCAATCGGTTGTAAAATATAAATATATCACTTCCGGGGGTTCCGTAATGCTGTTGGAACATATACATATAATCACACCCCGGGGTTCTGACCTTCTGTTGTAAAATATAAATATATTATCTCCCGGGGTTCCGTAATGCTGTTGTAAATTATAAATACATCACATCCTAGGGTTCCGTAATGCTCTTATAAAATATAAATATACCACCTCCCGGGATTCTGTAATGCTGTTGCTGCCGGCTCCGTGGCGAAGGTGTTACGTAGTTCGTAATCCCGCATACTCGCGTTCGAAATGCAGCTGCGGGCGATTTGGCAGCAGACCGCCTTACGTTGCTTTTTATGAAATGGTATGGGCGCCGGTCGTTCAAAAATCAATGGCAAACTACTGAACGTAAACTTGCCCGGGAATCACGAATAGCCAAAAAAAATGTTAGGGTTGACTGCTATGTCCTGTAAAGGACATATTATGCAACTAATGTTTTTTTTTATGCTGGTGTAAAATATAAATATATCACCTAACGGGATTTCATATTGCGGTATTAGACGGCGCTTAAGAAGTAGGCGGTGGTAACGCTGAGACTGGTAGAGTCTCTTAAGTTAGAAAAGAGGGTTCAGAGAGTTCGGATTACACTGCAATAGACAGATAAATGCTAGCTTAACTGTCCGATGGAAGAGGGAAAAAAAATGAAGGGGGGGGGGGGGGGGTATTCAAATGCAAGTAAGGTCAAATCTGATAAAATTGCGTTTAAATATGAGGCACTGGGCTAAACTTCTTCTTCTTCTTCTTCTTCTTCTTCTTCTTCTTCTTCTTCTTCTTCTTCTTCTTCTTCTTCTTCTTCTTCTTCTTCTTCTTCTTCTTCCTCTTCTTCTTCTTCTTCTTCTTCTTCTTCTTCTTCTTCTTCTTCTTCTTCTTCTTCTTCTTCTTCTTCTTCTTCTTCTTCTTCTTCTTCTTGTTCTTCTTGTTCTTCTTCTTCTTCTTCTTCTTCTTCTTCTTCTTCTTCTTCTTCTTCTTCTTCTTCTTCTTCTTCTTCTTCTTCTTCTTCTTCTTCTTCTTCTTCTTCTTCTTCTTCTTCTTCTTCAGCATTCCGAGCCATTGATGTTCTTTGCTGCAGATACAATCCGTCTCCATTCATCTCTCTGGTTGACCTTCTCTTGCCAGTTGCTGATTACAAATGCTTGTAGGTCTAAACGTTTGAGAAAAAGTGTAATATAACCTGAATAACCATGTTTCCAAGACGTTCTATTGGCGAATATAAACGTAGACTCGACCAATCAATCAGGTACCATCTCCACAATGCAGATTGGCTGCTAAGGATCTCCAACAGTCTGTCTCTCGCCTTGACTGTATATTCTATCAGATTGCCGTTCGCACATCCTTTGATAGTATCTTTCCATTTGTATCGTTGTCTACACCTTGTTCGCTTGCCTTACCTCCCCCTCCAGTATTGCATTTATAAGAGTGTTACGTCTTTTAACGTGGCCAAAATATTTCACTTGCCTCTTTTTTATTTCTTCCATCACCTCTCTTTTCATTCCCAGTTTTTCTAGAACTGCTGTATTTGATTGTTTTCGTTTCCATGAAATACGACACATTCCTCTGTATATCCACATCTTCAGGGCCTCTATTCGACTTTCTAACTGCTTGTTCATTGTCCTGTCTTCTGCGCCATATAGTAGTGTTGAACATACATAACATTTGACAAATTCTCATTTTTAATGTGTTGTTAATCTCTTTAGATGTTAATACTGATTTCATTATGTTGAAAGCATTTTTGGTCATTCGTATTCTCTTTTTTTCCTTATATTTTATTATATAGTTTATACTTCCTTAAACTATATTTTTTTCGCTGAGAGACACTGTTCTGTTTTTCTGGAGAGGATGTGAAGGTTTTCGTAACTGTTTTAGTAATGTTTTTTCACAAGAAACCAAGGAAGGCAGGAGGTGGGTGAAATTTTGAGGGCGGCCGAAAATAGTTGTTGGTTATGGTCTCAAGTTTCGCGACGGTAGGCAGAGGATCTCTTTAAGGAGACAATGGCTATGGTCACCGGCCAGTATGGTCACTACCAGGAAGGAAAGTAATGGCAAACTACTCTATTTAAAGATGCCTAGTTCATTATGCCGGCTTCCTGGCCTAGAGGTTAGCGACCTTTCTCCGTAATCTCGTATACTCTCGTAAGTAAGATGACGACGATGAGAATCAGCAGTGGTTCGAATCGCGTCGGTAACTTACGGGGTATGTGAGCCGGCCGCTCAGAAAGCAATGGCAAACTACTGAGCGTAATCTTGCCAAGAAATCAACAATCAGCTGAAAGATGCTGATGTTGACAGCGATGTCCTGTAAAGGATATGTAAACATTTTTTTTTTAGTTCATCATGATTTGCCTATTAACAGAACGTCACAAGTCAAGGACAGTAACACTGTAATTCTCAACATGGAATGTTCGTACTTTAAGCGCAGATAGAAAATTAGATAACATCAAACAAGATATGGGAAGAGAGAATATTAATATATTAAGAATGTGTGAGATGGAATGGGACAGGGATTAAGACAGGGGATGATTTTAAGATTATATATTCTGGGGGAGACGTAGGACAAAGAGGTGTTGCAATTATCTTGGATTTGAAAACATCAAAATCTGTTAAAGAATATTGGGCAGTGTCAATTGGTAAAACTAATCGGCAGACCTTTTAACATAAACGGCATTCAAATACATACCCCAACAGGAGAAAGCAGTGAAGATGGTGTAGAGGAATTTTATAATGACATGGAGAATGCTTTGAAGAAATGTAAAAATTCAGAAATAAACATCGTAATGGGGACTTCAATGCTAAAGAAAGACATCAAGGCAATGGATGCACAATAAGCAAACATGGTTTGGGAGAACGAAACGAGACAGGATACAGACTTGAAGAATGGGCAAAAGAGCATAAAATGATTACAGAAACACCTGGTTTAAACAGCATTCAAGAAAAGAAAATTATAAACACGGAAGAGTCCTGACAGCAGGATTTAAAACCAGATTGAGTACACCCCGATGAGCAGGTTTCGAAATACGTTAACAGTAGCAAAAACAGTTCCAAATACAGAATGTTATGGTGATCACATATTCATTACAGGCACACCGAAGGTAAAATTATAGAAAGTCAAGTATACACCTGGAGACAGTAAATATGATCTGTGTACATTGAAAAATGGCAAGGAATTACAATACAATTTTAGCATACAAGAAAAGAGTAGATTTGATATATTGTCTGATCTACAGGTCTTATTTAAAGATGTGGATGATTAATGGGAAATGCTGAAGAATTCAGACCGTTTGGCTGAAGAAGCAACAATCCCAAAATTAAAGAAAGTAGGTCGTAAGAAATGGACAACTGAAGAAATTTTTTGACTAATGGAAACAAGAAAACACAACAAAAATAATCCTGAAAAATATGAAGAGATTCACAGAAAGGTCAGAACATAATATAAAGAGGCAAAAGATGCATGGCTTGGGAAAAATTGCATAAAATTGAAAAACAACACAACAATAAAAATACCAAATTAATGCACAGAAGAATTCAGGAGCTTACTAATAAAAGAACACATACATCAGCAGGCTGCCTAAAAACAAAAGATCGAAAAATCATAATAGAACAAGATCAGAATTTACATGTATGGTCAGATTATGTGAAAAAACTTTATGATGACAAAAGAGAACAGTATAATATTCGAAATAATAATGAAGGACCATCAATTTTGAAGATGGAGGTTCAGAATGTTCTTAGCCACATGAAAACTGACAAGACCTTCGGTTCAGACAACATCACAACATAAATGATTAATGCTGTAGAAGACTATAGAATAGATCAAGTCACAAGACTGCTGAACACAATATATGATACATGATACCCCATGAATAATGTAATTCTGTATTCATTGCAATCCTAAAGAAGTCATGAGTCTTGGAATGTGATCATCTTTGAACAGTTAGTATAATGAGTGACATCACGAAGATTTTGCTAAGAATTATCATGCAAAAAGTTAAAAAGAAAATATAACCTGAAAATAAGAGAAGAACAATGTTGGTTCATAGAAGGCAAGGGTACAGTGAATTCTGTGCATATGCTGAGAACAGTAATTGAGCGTTCTATAGAAGTAAACAAATATTTAAATCTTTGCTTTATTGACTTCACAAGGATTTCGATAGAGTAAGACATGTCAACATGATAAAGATGCTTGAAGATCTACACATTGATGGGAAAGACCTTAGACTTATATAAACATATATTGGAAACAGCAATCTACCATCAGAATTGATAATAAAGTAGGTCAATAACAGCCTGTTAAGAGAGGTGTGAGGCCGGAATGAGTAATGTCTCCAGATCCCCCCCCCCCCCCCCCCCCCCTGTACAGTGAAAATATTTTCAGAAATATAGAAGATATGAAAGGAATTGTCATTGGGGGACGAAACACCGACAATATTAGATATGCAGATGATACAGTATTGATTGCAGACAGTGAACTGAAACATTTATTAGATGGGGTTGCTGCACAAAGTTAACAACTAGGGTTAGAATTGAATTGTAAGACGACACAGATTATGGTCGTCACCAGGAAGAGGGAAATAATACAATGTAATGTACAAGTAAATGTGAATATTCTTAAACAAGTGAATCGGTACAATTATCTCGGGGAACAGTCATAACATCTGATGGGAGATGCCTTGAAGAGATTAGAATAAAAATTGCCATTGCGAAGGTAGCCTTTTGAAAGATGAAAAACATACTGACCAATAAAAAGATATCAACTGAAACGAGAAAAAGAGTGTTGAAGTGCTACATAGAACCTGTACTTTTATATGGAAGTGAAGCGAGGACAATGAGCAGACAAGCTGGAAAACATCTGATGGCTGTGGAAATGAGGTTTCTGAGTACAATGCAAAGAATACCGTGGATAGACAGAAAGCCAATTACCAAGTCCTACAAGAAACAAATGAAAATCGTAAACTGATAAGATAAATTAGACGGTGACAGTCAAAATGTTTTGGGCATGTTATGAGAAGAAATAAATTGGAGAACTTTGTGACAGCTGGTAAGATCGAGGGTAAGAGAACAAGGGCTTGCCCAAGTGGTATCGTCGAGACAAGAACACTGAGCTGATCCACGGCTCTGATGATCGAGTGAGATGGCGAAACATGACCGCCCACGCTATCGGCATGGGACATGATGAATGAATGAAACTGATTAGAAAAATAGACTTCGACAGTCAAACTTTTCTGGGCACGTTATGAGTAGATAAAAACTAGAGAACTTGGTGACAACTGGTAAGGCTGAGGGGAAAAGAACAAAAGTGGGGGAGAGAAGTAAATATCTGGATGGCTTTGCCACATGGCATGGTTGAGACAAAAACACAGAGTTGATGCACGAATCTGGTGATCGTGTAAGATGGCGTAACATGACCAACCACGCCTACCGGCATGACACATGATGATGATGGCAACAACTACCGCGTTAGCAAATCTGTCACGTGTAATGACTACAACGATTGTGGCAACAACAGAGATGAAACTGTGGGATCTTCGCTGAGTCCTGGCGTTATTGCTACAATAGTCATGGTTGGGCCAGTGGTGAGAAGACATTGTGGTTGGGGGTTCTTTGCTATGGCTAATGGACGATTCTTGAAAAAAGAAAGTCTGACATATGAGTCTACGACCTCCAGCATGAGAATGGAGGTGGAAGCAGTAACAACAACGTTCCGTTGGTTAGAGAACAACACTGCAACACAAATTGTGTTCATAACGGACACAATGAGTATTCTTAATAAGGTGGAGAAAGGAGTATTTCGTGAGGTAAGGCTCACATTGCTTCAGGGGTCACAGATTGTGAGAATTGTATGGATGATTAGCCCTGGCCATAGGGAGTGCGCAGGGGAGCGGTGTGGTTGGTGAACAGGCTGATAGGCTGGCAGGGAATGCACTCTTGATAGTAGATTGACTATGGACAAAGGAGAGGTGGTCGTACATCTGTGGGAGTAGGTGGGGGAACAGATTGAGAATTCGTGTGTGGACATAATTAGATTGTGGGTGATCGGCAAGGGTTTTGAAAAATGCTCAAAACTGAAAGGGAAGACCAGGAGAATGTTCAATCAGATAGAGGTGGAAACGATTAGTGTTCTTTTTCGATAGCTATTGAAAGAGGGGACGGAGCGCGTATTTGAATGTCCTGAGTGCAGTGATGTCGGTTCATAGCTCATCTCAGTTCAACTCAACGACTCAATAATCGTGGTTTCCTCGTCATCTTTTGTTGCGCTGCGGTAGCAATTTTGTGTGTGTTCAGACACAAGATGGGACACTGCTACCAACGTCCTATCTGACACTGATGTTCCACCCTGCAATGATGCCAAATTATCCTCCAGCTCCCCCCCCCCCCCCCCGTGCCCGTCCTCCTTATCATCTGCCCAGTTCTCACTATATACTCCACCTTATCATAACATGACCTAAATATGTGAACTGAAAAAAATGTGTTTTCTTCTGATGCGAGTAACTAATACTCGTTGTGAGTTAACCTCTTTCAAAGTATCTTCAATGCTCTTTCTGTTTGGATTATTAAAAAAAAACACTAATAACATATTTATTTTATTTCAGCGGATTGTCCAAGTGATTACTTTGACTGTTACTACAACAACTACTGCATTAGCAAATCTCTCACGTGTAATGGCTACAACGACTGTGGCAACAACAGAGATGAAACTGTGGGGTGTTCGTTGAGTGGAGGCGTTATTGCTGCAATAGTCGTGGTCGTTATCATCATCTTTTGTTGCGCTGCGGTGGCAACTGTGTGTGTGTTCAAACACAAGATGAGACGTCGCTACCAACGTATTTGAAAAAAGAAAATTGTTGTATTGATAAAGATATGAACAGACTCAAAATATTTATATGAACCATTTATGTAGCTACTATCTTGTTCAATCCTTGATGGTTATACTTGGGATACATAATGCCTCTTAGTATATATGATAGTAGATGTTTTATTTGTTTACTCGTGTCTTTTGAGCAGTTATAACATTCATTGCATCTTTTCCATCATCATCACCATCTCATTATCATCATCATCATCATCATCATCATCATCATCATCATCATCATCATCATCATCATCATCATCATCATCATCATTATCACCATCATCATATACCTTGATAAATAACATAGGTTCTTGATGTTCTGGATCAACTCTGCTGATGATATTCCTCAGTACCACGGTCTTAGAGTAGTGATTACGTCAATCAGACCCAACAAATGAAGAGGCTCATCTTCATCTTCGTCATAATCTTGGGGTGATGGCGGGTGGTGATGCCGGGCGGTGATGGCGGGGCGGTGTGAGATTTTTTGACGGGTAAAAAAGTGAAATTTTTTTGGGGTGTAAAATGTGTGTAGCGGGGTATATTATTTTGTTGTGTAGCAGGGTATATTATTTCGTGTGAAAAGATTGCGGCTGAGGAAATCTTCGGTGAAGATTTCGGTGAAGATTGGGTGGGAACGGTGGGGAGTCGGGGGGGGGGGGGGGGGGGTTAGCAATGAAAAAAAAAATGGCGAATATATTTTGTTGTAAAAGTTGGAGAGTTGTGCGGGGTATATATTTTGTTGGTAGACATAAGATTAGCGCTATCGTCATGGTGGAAATCTTGATGATGGATGAGGGTGGCTGGAAAGGGTGGGAAAGTGACTGAAAAGTGTTACGTTGCTATTTTGGTGAACGTAAAAAGAGTAATGGAGGGCGGGTTATATTATTTGTGTGAAGAAAGACGGAAACGCGGGGTTGTGTGGGGTAATCTGTGGGGATAGAAACGAATGTGGCGTGGTGGGTATATGGAAATCATCCTGTGTATGGAGGATTGAACCCCCGGTCGGTACCTTTTAAATCTGTCAGGGTTTAGTGGAATGTGATGTTCATAAATGTGTGATGATAAGACGGTGGTTGGTAGAACAACTATTGGTGATTATAAGAGGGTGGGCGTAGAGAGTGTAGGATTCGAACAACACCGTGATGATCAAGAGATGGTCGTGATGGATCGAAGTAGGGGAGGTAGTAGGTTTGAATCCCGGTTACTATATATTGGTGAGGGTTTTAGTGGAATGATCTTCAACGTGTGAAGAGGTGTAGAGGGGATTCGAACCGGTGGGTTTCGACCCTAGAACAAGTATTGGTGATGATAAGAAGGCGTAGAGAGTCTGGGGGTCAGTGGTGTGAAAACCCCGTGGTGGTAAGAGGATGTAGTGACTGTCGGTATCAACTGAACAAAAGTAAAGAGGGTAGTATTGATTATCATTACTTGATAAGAGGTGGGCCGTACCATCAGTGGTGTCGGTGTCTGCGGGGTAGCAGAACACGCCGCCTGAAGAAACGAAGGAGTATCTTTGTTAATACGCCTTACATCCCACAGATGGGCCCCGTGGTGGGAAAACCAATATATCACGGTATTCGTCTCCAGGACCCTCATTGTCTATAACAGACACAAAAAGACAAAAAAGATACATACGTACACACAAACACAAAGACAACCAAGTACACATACACTTCTACATACAGATACGTACAGACAAAGATCAAGGATTCATACACACAAATGAACAGACCGGAGCACTTGTACATACAGACATCACGAGTGCAGACACACGCACAAACAGACAGACACACCCATACACACTTGATACACACTAATACAAAGACAACCATACCCACGTACAAACAAGATCAAAGACACAGACATCAACTACACAAATACACACCCAAAGACATACATATCCTCTTCCTGGCCCCACAAGACTAAACTACATAAACCACATACCCCTTTTGGTTAACGAACGCGGATGTCCGAGAAAACCCCTACGTCATCGGCGCCATATGCAAAAGTCATTAAGTGGTAGCGTGAGTCATCGGTCACGTGAAAGAGGGAGGTGGCGTGAGAAAAGCCTGTCTACAAAACTCCCACGTCAGCTCTGTAGGGTCGTGTGCAGAACCAGTGTATAAAATAGACAGCGTCTCCTCACTTGCTCTACACCAGTTCACTGGCTGCCTTGGCTAGCTACAGAGGTGTTTTTGAACCAGGCTGGTGTGAGCAGTGTTCGTGTCGTCGGCAGCTGATTTGTGATAAACCAGTGAAACATATATTGTTGTGTATAAAGTCTTCGGTGTGCTTACACCAGAACTTTTTTTGTGGTTGTAAGAAAAATCAAGTGTGTGACTTATTCATATACCACTTTATCAATATGGCCACCAAACCTGCTTTCATGTGTTCTTTCTGCGACAAAGTCTATTGTGATAAGTATAAGCTCACTCGCCACATTCGGACCATTCATGATACGAAAGATCAACCACACTTATGTCATATCTGTGGACAACTTTTCAATAGAAAAGACAATCTACAAGGACACATATGAACACCCATCACCGGTCTATGGATACAACAGAACCAATTACTACAACGCCGACGATACCACCAATAACCTCATCACTCCAGAGATCACCACCACATGTGTATTTACGGCATCCCCATACTACGATCTCGTCTCAAATACCAGACCGCCACCAATGTTCCTTCTGCGACGAAACATTCAGTTATAAGTGTAATCTTACCCGACACATTCGTGTCATCCACGCTGCAAAAGTCCAAGTATATCCGTGTCATTTACGTGATAAGGTGTATAATACGAACCTACAACGTTACTTACGAACACATCATCAATCGCCTATGGATACACCAGAACCAATTACTACAACTACCTCTTCAACACCAGAGACGACACCCTCATCATTATCACCACACCAGACGAACACACCACAGCTATGTGTTCAGAATCAAAATAGTGTAACACAAATTCCAGACCGCCACCAATGTTCTTTGTGCGAGAAAACATTCAGTTATAAATATAATCTTACCCGACACATTCGGGTCATCGACGCTGCGAAAGTCCAACTATACCCCTGTCATTTATGTGATAAGTTGTATAATACGAAGGATAACCTACAACGACACATACGAACACATCATCAATCCCGTATGGATACACCAGAACAACTACCTCTTCAACACCAGAGACGACACCACTAACAACCCCGATGACACCACCAACTGAAACCAATATAACTAACAGTCAGACACAGCCAGACGAGAATATTCTTGAACAACTGATAGACGACGAAGCGGTCATCTTAGCAGCCGGGGGACCAGAGACACTACACATCCTTCAACCCGATATTCAACAAACATATAGAGAAATTGGGAAGCTATCAGGACACATCACAAGATTAACAAGTATTTATCGACATACACATTCTTTATTAGCCCTGAGATACAAAACCCTATAGACTGGACAGATACGTTGTATAAGATTTTCAAAGCCCAAATTTGTCGCTTTAAGATAAACTTTAGCTTTCATTTAGTGTTAAGACATAGAGGAACACAAGATCTTAGATTCTATCATGCCTCATTTAACAATAGTTCTGTTTTAGAATTTCCAGCGCTAATAAATAACAAGATCCAAGATGGCGGTGTAAACCGCGTCGCTCGATTCGGAGATTAATTATGTGTTCTGTGCGTGTTTCTTAACATCAATTTGTTCAAATAAGGATGAACCTACGACAGGTCCAGCAAACCGGTAGGGAATTTATTTGTTCAAGAACTATTGCTCGCGAATTATGGAGGAAATTGAGAGAAAAACGCAGCTCTATCAGCGTTCACGCCGGAAACTACACACCGAAGCGTCACAACAAACGACTAACGATGACAACCGCTAAATTTCGACACACTTCAAATAGAAAGGAGATTTTTGCAACTTGGAATGTTACGGGTCTAGGATATAAGGAACCAGCTCTTGTAGAGTTTATGAAACAATCAAATATTCAATTATTAGGACTCGCAGACACTAGGAAAAAGGGGCAGAACACGAAACAAACACATGAAGGTTACGTCCTTATATGGAGTGGCGTCGATCAGCGAGCTACAGCTAAACATGGAGTGGGTTTTTTGTTGCATCCAGACAAAGCGAAAGCCATTATCAACACTAAATGTATATCAGAAAGGATAATACTAGTACAGATCAAAGAAGGAAATAGAACAACAACTTTTATACAAACATACGCCCCATGTAATGACACGTACAGCGACGAAGACAAAGACGAATATTTTGATAAACTTGCAGACACGTTAAATAATGTCAAGGAGACAGATGAACTAGTTGTGATGGGTGATTTTAACGGACGAATAGGCACACGAAGAACACCGTGGGAGGATTGCATGGGGGCCATTCAGCGACACAGAGACTGATTGTAACAGCAATGGTCAACATCTACTCAACATATGTTCGGAACATGGACTAATAATAGCAAATAGTTTTTTTCAACATCGTCGTAGCCACACCAAAACCTGGTATAAATGGAATGACATAAACCAAGCATCCCAAATTGACTTTATTCTAATTAGGAAATCAGACAGAAGGCTACTATTAGATTCAAGAGCACTCCCAAATACAGATGTTGATACTGATCACAAACCAGTCATAATAAAAAAGATTTCACCACACAGGAGAATAAGAAACAAAAAAGTAACAACACATGTCATCAATTATAGGAGGCTGCAGGAAAATACAGTTAAAGACGAATTCAATCAAGAAATCCAAAACCTACATAAGAACATCCCTGATGACCACTCAAGCGTAGATAAGGAATGGACATGTTTCAAGGCTGCCATGCTCGACACACTGAAAAATAAATGTGGAACAAAGAAAGTAGGGCAAGACAAAAGATTAAGAACAGCCTGGTGGAACAACGAAGTTAAAGATAGCATATTCAAAAAGAAGGTAGCATTCAAAAAGTGGATCACAACTAAATCTGAACAGGACTATATTACTTATAGAATAGCACGACGTAATGCCAAACGAACAATTAGAGCATCTAAAGATGAATCCTGGAGAATATACGGTGAACAGATGGCGACCCTTAGCAAAGACTGCCCAAGAGAATTTTATAAACGTGTCACCACAATGAGAAACAGAGATGCATGTTACAACCCAACCACCATCATAAACAGCAAAAGAGGTATACCAATATTTAATCCACAACAAAGACTAGCAAGATGGGCAGAATACTTTCAAGAACTACTTAACCCCACACATAACATAGGAAACCTCACTTTTGTGCCTAAACGCCAGGGACAGCAAGAACCAAATTTCATACCTGCAGAAGTCAAAGCAGTTATACAGAAAAGTCCTAAGAACAAATCACCAGGTCCAGATGGAATAACCACAGAAGCTATTCAGGCCTGTGGGGAAACAGGAGTTAAATGGCTAACAAGACTTTTTAATATAGCATGGGAAGAAAGAAAAGTCCCAGATGATTGGCAACAGGCAATAATAGTACCAATATGGAAAAAGAAAGGCAATATGAGAGAGTGCGAAACATACAGAGGTATATCACTCCTAAGCCATATAGGGAAAATGTATGCAAAACTTTTGGAACATAGAGCTAGACCAATAGTTGAACAACAGTTAAGCAAAGCACAATTCGGTTTTCGGAAAGGTAAAAGTTGCACTGATGCATTATTTATACTTAGACAAATTTGTGAAAAAAACTATTGAATATAGTGACCAGCAGAATATTGTGTTTGTAGATCAGGAAAAGGCTTTTGATAGAGTAGACAGATACAAATTATGGACCATCCTTGAAGACTATGGGATAGAAGGGCAACTGCTAGAAAACATCATAGCCATGTACCACTCGAGCCAAAGTGCAGTAAGAACACAGGAAGGTATATCAGATATGTTCACAGTCAATACAGGAGTGAGGCAGGGATGTGTGCTCTCTCCCCTGCTATTCAATATCTACATGGACATAATTTCCAAAGTAGCAAGTCTCGACAGACCAGATTCAGAAAATTTAGAACTCTTTACTCCAGATGAAACAACTGACCCACAGGGAATAAATGAACTTCTATTTGCAGATGATCAGTGCCTGTTTTACAGCGATGAGGGCAGACTACAAAATCATATTACTAATCTGATTTCAACCTGCAGCAGATACAATATGAGTATAAACACAGCCAAAACCGAAGTAATGCAAGTTAGCAGATCGCCAGGCCCACTAAATATACAGATAAATAACACACCTCTGAAACAAGTTAAAGAATTCAAATACCTTGGAAGTATGATCACAAAAGATGGCAGATTGGACAGAGAAATTGAAATCAGATGTCAAAAAGCTAGTGCACTTACATATCAACTATCACCCTTACTGAAACATCCAAACATACCCATGTCCGCAAAACGACAGATAATAAACAGCATATTCACACCAACCCTATGCTACCAATCTCAAACCTGGACTTTATCCAAATTACACCTTCGCAAAATCAACACCTGCGAAATGAGATGCCTGAGGAGAGCTGCCAACTTAACAATCCGAGACCGAGTAAGAAATGCTACTATCAGACAGACTGTGGGATCAACACCTTGTGCCACATTTATTGACAGACAGAAGATCAAGTGGTTTGGCCATGTCATTAGAATGCACCATCAACAACTACCATCACTGGCCTTACATCAAAGATCATCTGCGACGAGACCACGAGGACGTCCAAGAAGAAAATGGATTGACGACATCAGAGACATTGTACAACCTCACGGAATGACACTATCCGGTGCCGTCCACCGGGCGCTGGAACGCAAATTATTCCTCCCCACGACGCTTGACGACAGAAGTGGAAGATGATGATGATGATGATGATGATGAATAAATAACAGACACGACTTTGCTAGATTTATCAACACAGTAAACGAACATGACATTCATTCCTACGCCATCCAACAACGTACAGACACCAAATATACACTAGAGACAGTAGCTGGCATATGTTTTTACCTCTTTCATATGCCCGAGTTTCCGATATATTGATGTGTAGGTGGTATAATTGTTATATTTTTTTTTCACAAACCATGTATGTCATTGATTTTTTTTTTCTTATGATATATCACTAAACTATTTTGATGAATATATTGTGAACACACATATTTTGGTGATAAAATAAAACATATTGAAACCAAGTTTTTTGTTGGTTTATTGTTTCAAGTGGCTGGCTTTCACGTGGTTGCCCCAATTCTCTTTCCAATACTGACACACAATGGAACAAAGACAAAAACACAATCGAACAAAGACAAAAATACAATAAAACAGAGAGACAAAATTAAAAAACAAACAAAAAAGTAACATTCTTCAAATGGGTTTTATTGGTATACAACATCAAAGTACATTTTAAAACTGGCTTTGTTTACGATCCAAAGGGATCAGAGGGACTTGGTTATTGTAGAAAGATGTCTGGGCTTTCAGAAGCCTGTCTTGACTGTCGGTAGACTGGTCTGGCTTGTATGTAGCTTGGTCAGCATAACTTAGTTTCTCAAAAGCAGCTAGAATGTCAGTCTTCATCGAGACGAGAGATTCAAACTCTGCTTTCGTAAGTGTAATTCCCACATTGGAAGGATACATCATCTCAGAACCATAATACTGGTGTAGATGGAGTGTCGTCGTTTCTCTGTCTTGAGAAACTGTCACCGCTTTCAAACTGTTGGCTAGCTGTCTGGGTATATCAACAGGTCTTGACATGAATAACCACTTGGATGTAGACATCTTGATCGTTGTAGACACAAAAAGACGAGTGGGCGTCTCAGTTTATAATGATGAATTTATCTAGTTTTAAACAGGTCTGGACTTGTCTTTTTTAACCATAGAGTAACCAATCGAAACACGAGACGGTCGTTCACGTGTTGTCTGTGTCCAAATGGTTGCATGATACGTGACATACTCGCGCCGCGACATTTCATCAACAAGAAATACAAGGCGTACAGACCACAAGTGGTGTTATTAATGTCTTGTAACATACGGGTGTTGTACACTGGTGGTCTGTCGGAGTTTCGTCGTATAAACCGGATAATGTCGGTGTGTAATGGTGCAATCTTCAACTGCTCCAACATCATAAGGGAAGAAATACAAACTAGAATCAACTCTGGAAATAAGATATAATATGCACTACAACATCTACTAAAATCAAAGGCGCTATCTCGTAACACCAGAATCACAATATACAAAACACTGATCAGACCAGTTGTGCTGTATGGGTCTGAAACCTGGAGTACAACGAAAAGAGACGAAGCCTTGTTACAAACCTTTGAGAACAAAATTTTAAGACGCATCTTTGGACCCATTAGGGATACACAAAGTGGAGAGTGGGAAAGAAGAAGTAACAAAGACATTTATGATCTGTTTAAGTCCCCGCTAATCACTGGTATCATGAAGGCTAATAGACTACAATGGCTGGGGAATATAGAAAGAATGGAAGATAATAGGGAAACAAAACTCGCTTACACTCAGGAAATAAATGACCGCAGACCCCGAGATAGACCAAGAAGGCGGTGGAGAGATAATACATGTACAGACCTACAAGCACTTGGAATCAACAACTGGCAAGAGAAGGTCCACCAGAGAGACCAATGGAGACGGATTGTATTTGCAGCAAAGAACCTCAATGGCTCGGAACGCTGAAGAAGAAGAAGAAGTGTAATGGTGGCAAGCCAAATGAATCGAAATATTCAAACTGACCTAGACCATTAAAATATAGGGCGATCCAATGTGAGCCAGAGTAAGCACTGGTGTCAGTATTGACGATAAAAGCGGCTGGTTGTGTTCTATCAATGTGTCTAGGCAATTGATCTCTAGCGCATACGTTGACTATCGAAAGTCGTCCAACAACCAGATCAGACATGAGTAATTGTCTTAGCTATTGGGTATCCATTATGCTATGTAATCTGTTAGCACTTGTCTCGTCTTGGAAACTTCTAGGACCGAATCGAGTTCGTCGTATACGACGACTTGTAGAGGTGCATCCGTTATAACATCAAACTTTAGTTCTAGTGACAATGGGCCAGATTTCGCCAATTCAAACTGCTCGCCGTCTAATATACTGGGAGTCCGATCAAAAGCATATAGAGCGTACGCTTGACTAAAATTTTCATAATTGATACCATTCCCGACATCCTTACCGGTCAGACCTAGGGCCAAATTGGTACCATGGAAAGCTCGCATGTACTGACTCGTGGTATAATTCATGGTTAAGGGTTTGCCTGTGACACTACGCCCATCTACCATCAGACTAAAATAGTTTAACTGATAATGATTGAATATGAAGGGATTCGTGTTTAGCTCTCCGTTGAAACAGGAAGCATTCACTAAACCGATCACCACCCGGGTCGGTGTCTGGCTGAGGAACAGGTTATCTTGTGTGTGGGAAAACATACCTTTCGGGATAGAAAAGGTTTTTACCACGACTCTTTTAAAATGATACTTGGCATTGGATCTCAATAAGGCTTTTTCATGAGCCAGAGAGATAACTGGATTTAACTTAGCTTTCCTCACCAAGAGGCTGGCGTAAGTAATGACACTTTTGTACCCACCATTTACATCCGTGGCAATCAAATTAAAGACGGATTTTGATGGTGTTAGTTTGATTTTAATATCGACGCCATTCAACATGTACCTGTCCTGATTGAAAATGTCGGAATGTAGGCGCCCCATCATATCCAGAGGCACACTATAGCTGGCTAAAGATCTTCTTTTGGCTAGACCTGTATTGGTATCACCCTTCGTGTCTGTCATATACAAAGGAGTATCTTGATAGTATAGAGCTGACGTCAGATGACTCTTTTTGGTCTCTTCGCCATAATTCAGAAGAGCTTCCAAGTAGGCCCGGTACGGATACGAATTTTCACTCGGTGAAATAAGAGTGTCGTTCAGGGACACGTCTACTTGAGAAAACAAACTATGCAAATATTAATTTATAGGACCGACTTCCGTTGTGTTTGGTAGGTCGTCGGCATTGGGCAGTGTAACTTTGGCTCTCACGTGAAGAAAAGTATTAAACAAATCAATGTAATCTTCACCGACACCAGAAATGGAGAATTCGATGGGTGCCCCATAAGCTAACGTGGCTAACGGATGTATCTCCACAAACTGTCCCTCTTCCACGGCCGTCTGGGTGGGAGGCACACTAAATAGATCCAGACCAGAATGCAGACACTCGCACGACTTAGGATGAATTAACGCCATTATGAGAAAATATCCGAATGTCCCGGTTGGTGGTGATGTTTCTTATGAGTCGACGGGTTTCTGACTGCTGGTGTTATTCTTTTACTGGGCTGACCTGGCGGGGCGGCTCGTTTTCGTTTCCTAACCCCACTACCAGATTGGCTGATGTGTTGAGCAGCGCCTTGTAGTAAGCGTTGACCAGCATCTCTGTCGTGTTCTTTGAAGGACTCACCAACATTTCTACCAGCTAGGGCATCTTGAGCCACTTGCAAACCCGTCCCCAGTCCTTCTCTCAATAGGGCTTTGCCACCGGTCTTCAACCAAGGAAGAATTGTGCGACTAAGACCACTAAAGAAACTACCAATTCCATGACCTCGCTGACTTCGACCATCCACAAAAACAGGGAGACCACTTCCAGCTTGATTGCAGAAATAGTCCTCGTACAGTTTGGGGTTGCGTTGGATTGGCACGTGCCTAACCATGGTTAGCCCAGATCAAACCGTTTGGTTGTTCGAAAATGTAACGTCACTACTGAAGTTCCACCTGTAAATGGGATAGGTGTCCCCTGGTCGTCGGTTATAAGAAGTTCAATCGTGTCAAATGAAAATCGACTGAGGGGTACGTAATGTGGCTTGTCGTACATCCTAAATACGGAGGTGGTGGATCTGTCTAGAACAGGTAGTGTCCGCAGTAATGGTACCATCACATCCCCAACCACCCGCGAGGTGACAATGTCGGAATAGACGAAGACATTTTTCGTGCCTTGGTCTAAATCTACTTCACCCACACCAGAAAGACTGGATTCAGTCTCGGTGACATGTGTCGAGGGAAATTGTAAAATTTCAGCCAACTTGTCACTAAGTCTAACTTCACCTCCCTGCTCATATAATTGGAAACGAGCCTTATTCGAGATATCGTTATAAGAGAACATCATTCGGTTATGTTCATGCAAGGCATCGTCGAGACGCAGCCATTGTAGTTCATTGATAAATCTTTCAGCCTCGATAAGTAATCTATTCAATTCAGCAATGAATTTTTCTGTTGATTTGTACAGACCAGGCGTCAGCGTAATCTTCATCGGTGGGTCGTCTAGCTCTGGCGGTGGAAAGTACTTTATCCACACCTCATCTTTCAAAATGTTAAAATAGGTGTTGGGAAACTGAATATCGACCAAACCAACTTCGTACTGGGAGGTGAGCTCAATAGTTTGTGGCAGCTTGACAAAGAAATGTCCGGCATTATTTTGGGGGTATATTTGTAACGAGGCGTTACTCGGCAGTGTCACGTAAAAACACAAGATGAGACCTCGCTACCAACGTATTTGAATTTTTTTTTTTTTGGTATTGATAAAGATATGAGCAAACTCAAAATATTTATATGAACCATTTATGTAGCTACTATCTTGTTCACGCCTTGATGGTTATACTTGGGATACATAATGCCTCTTAGTATATATGATAGTAGATGTTTTATTTGTTTACTCGTGTCTTTTGAGCAGTTATGACATTCATTGCATCCTTTCCATCATCATCACCATCTCATTATCATCACCATCTCATCATCATCATCATTATTATCATCATCATTATCACCATCATCATATATCTTGCTAAATGACATAGGTTCTTGATGTTCCGGATCAATTGTGCTGATGATATTCCTCAGTACCACGGTCTTAGTCCACCCAGCATAATCTCTGTTGTTCTGCCCCTGCTCTCTTTTCCCATTAATCTGTCTAGTTGTCACGATGCTTCTCTTCTCATTACATGACCAAAGCATGCTGTATGTTACTTTATCATATATGTATATAATGTTATACTTTCAGTAGTCTCTTCCAGGCAATTATGTTGTTTGTCCATCAAGAATGATGGTGACCATTCATCTCATCCAGTGGGGTTGAAAAGATGGAGCCGTGAGCTCTATGATGACTGATACGGCCTATTTTGGCTCGAAATATTATTTGACAATGTGGACAAAGAATGCTTGACGTTCCAAGTAGAGAATCTCCTGCAGTGGTTTTTTGTCCAGCCCTTTCTTCACAGTTCTCGCAGTCCTGGTTGCTCCACAAGTGACTACATCCTTATGTAACGATGTACACCACGAATTTCGGTCTTTGGCAGCAATCTCCCAAGTATCATGATGAATTCCAAAAGCTTTTAGTGTCTTTAAAGCGTTTCCTCTGGCCGCCCTGGGAGCGTTTACCATAACGCAGCTCGAAGTAAAAAATTCGTTTGCGGAGCCTGTGATATGGCATGTGAGTCAAGTGAGCAGCCCAGCGAATCTGATTATTGATTAATAGAGTGTGGATACTGGGCATGGACGCTCTTTCTAGGACTTCAGTGTCTGGGATCTTGTCTTGCCATTTAATCTTCAATAGCTTCCTAAGGCAGACTGTGTGGAAGTGGTTTAATTTCCTAGCGTGTCGCTAATAAACAGTCCAGGTGTCACAAGCATATAGCAGTGTGGATAATACTTTGTAGTCTTTCAGCTTTGTTTGCAGGCTTATTCAATTTCTGTCCCATACATTCTTGTACAGTCTGCCAAAGACCGCGCTGGCCTTGAAGATTCTTGCATTCACTTCATCATCAATGTCAGGGTCTTAAACCTGGCTCGTTAACCTAACACATGTGAGACAGTACAAATACAACGTGATTTGACTTGAGACTCAACGACACGAAGTTTCGATGGATTTATTTACAGAACACGATCTAGAGATGATCATCATAATACATAAGTTATAACCATACACTTACAAGCAACCCACAGCTTACAATCAGTCTCACAAGATGTACAAGCACTCGACTTTCGGGCCACAGAACTACACAAGCCTCTCTCCCATCATACGTCCAGTCGAGTCCGAGTCCCAGAGCTGTCTGGCTATTTCTCGCAACGTGCCTGCCCACCTGAAGTGGCTTCACGAGGCCTGCGTGCGTCCTGCTTTGTCCTTGCCTGACCGCTGGCTGTCTCGTCAGCCGGCAACCTCGCAGGCAGGTAACTAATACTCGCCTGGCGGGCGTAACGATGTTACAGCATCCCCGCTAGGGACTATTCGCCTGGCGGGCGTAACGATGTCCCTGCATCTCTGCTGGCACTACGTTAGACTCTGACACGCTCCCCCGCGGCTTCTTCATGAAAGATGTCATCTTTCATGTACACTCTATATACAATACTGGGTTAATATTTTTAACCTGTCAGAGTCAACCTTTCTGTTATATACATTGGTGTAGAAATACAAAAACACACACATCTTGGCATAGAAACATATAAAAAATGGACATTGTATCTAAAAACTTGTGGTGTTCAATCTTTAACACTCGTCAAGCTTCATCCTCTCGATGGCTGATTACTTTAATTGCATTATTGACCCAGTCAGATCGGTAGTAACAGCTTCCCAAGCAACTACCTCGCAGCCTTTCAAAAAAAAAGTAATAATATGCTTTTTGAGACAAAAAACATCTGGCAAGACCGTAATACGGCTTTATATAAGCCGCATTCAACGCTCAAACTCTGACCTCATTTGGCCAGGAGTTCTTGTGTCGGTCTGCAATGTCGGTAACACTCTACCATGCCCAGTAGATGGCTTCTTGGCGTGTTAACAATCTGGCAACAACATGGTTATTTATATACAACACATCATCGTATACATTTCAATTAACGCCCTTGGTGTAATAATGTAATAACAATTAAATGAAAGGGACATAACTTCGAAATTTAAGAAATATAATATTTTACAATAATTCTTCTATTTCTCAGCGTCATAGCTTGATGTTTCTCAATACTAGCGAAAAAATGTCGGTAGTATGAATAAATTAATTAAGACATGATTCTAAGATTACACTAAATGAAAAATATTAATACACAGTTCGTGTATTCGAAATTATTAAATCGTAAATAGTTTAGAAGTGTTATAACTTTTTAAGCTTTTGTTTGTCGTCTGCTAATTTTGAACTAAATTTCTAAATCATCCGGAAGTACACACGAAACAGCTGATGTTGAAATTTGTAGAACACGCTTGTTCCGGTCTGATGTAGTAAAACGGAATGTGCAATGTTCTGATCGTTCATGTGTTGGTTGTTTCACTGGAAAAACTTCTGGATTTCGCTTCACTGAAGTGGTGTAGATGTCAATGTTCCGGTCACACTTTCACACACGGAGTTTAAAATATCACTGGATAAGTTCCAAATGCAGCTACCACGGATAAATTTGACAGTTCGCTTGCGGTAAGTTCAGAGCGAATGTGGCACTGTTCTTGTTTCGTAATATATACAATTAATAAAGTTCTCTTTCTACCACACACTACACAATTATTCACGACAATCACTCCATTAATAATAAAATAAGAAAAACTATATATATTGGGAATACACCCTATCACATCATATAGACATACACAGCTTTCGTGAAAAAAACTTCACTGCTGCATGGCTGTGTTGGTCTGAGTGTATTTTACACACTGCACTCAGACATTGGTGCTTACTGGGTCGGTCGGACAACGGCACAAAAGATCGGCAATCGTGTTTGTTCTGCCCGCGATGTGTCGAACTTCAAAGCTGTAATCTTGAAGTTTAAGAGACCAGTGAGCTATCATTTGGTTGGAAGGTACACCTGAATTGATAAATCTCAACGGGCTACTGTCAGACTCGACAATAAAATGACGTCCCAGAATGAATCTGGAAAATTTAGTTATCCCCTCAACTAGAGCAAGGGCTTCCAACTGCGGTGTCGACCAAGAGCGTTCTCTATGTTTTAATTTTCTCGAGAAGTAATATACAGGATGTAGGATGTTATCATGTTCCTGTAACAGAACTGCTCCAATCGCTACGGAGCTCGCGTCTGTACGTAATCTGAAAGAAATAAGACAATTTGGCAATTTGAGAATGGGATTCTTTAAACTATTCTCAGAGAAATAAGATAATACTTTATGGAATGCAAATTTTAGGCATTCATTGCTTACAATTTTCTCCGGTTGATCTTTTGTTAGTAAGTTAGTAAATACTTCGGTCAGTTCAGCAAAATCTGGTATGAACTGCCTATAATAATTTATAAGTCCCAACAAACTTCTGACTTGCTTTTTCGTAGTCGGAAGTGAGAGTTTTAGTATTTTGGACACAATGTTATCGTCTGTCGTGACAAAGCCATTAGATATTTTGTACCCCAAGAAGGATATTTCCTGATAGGCTATGTCTACTTTTGCAGGCTTCACCGTCAGTCCGTGCTGTCTAATGCGTTCAAATGTCTGTTCTAATGTCTTTAGGTGGTCTGTCATCGTCTTTGTGTGAACACAAATGTCGTCTATGTAACAAATAATATTCGGTATGTCTACTAGTAGAAGTCGTGTCATACGTACGAATGTTGCTGGGCCATTGACAAGCCCAAATGGAAGTTTGCACCATTCGTACAGTCCCCAAGGTGTGGCAAGAGCTGTCAGATGTCTGCTCTGTTCGTCTACTGCTATTTGCCAGTAACCTTTTGTCATGTCTACCTTCGTAAAGAACCTAGCGTCTGTCAGTTCTGTCAATAGATCTTCCGAGTTTGCCATTGGCTCTAAATCTAAAAGAGTTATCTTATTTAATTTCCTGTAGTCGACACAGAGTCTTATTGTGTTGTCCTTTTTGCGTACTATGACCATTGGAGATGAGAAATTTGATTGGGATCGTCTAATGATGTTGTTTTTCTCTAAGCTGATGATCTCTTGATGTAAGTGTTCTTTGTAATGCAATGGAATGGTGTATGGTCTGCATTTTATGGGTGTATTTGACGTGAGTGTGATGTGATGCTGTACTAATTCTGTTTGTCCTGGGTTGTTGGAGAAAATGGTGTTGTACTGTTGTATGAGATGTTTGCAACTGTCTGTTTCTGCTTGAGTTAACTTTGGGTTGATCTTAATTTCCTTCAAGCAGTTCGTCGTGTCTAATGCAGGTGTTGGAATTTCGTCACTAGCCTCGTCATCTTCATGGTCTATTATCACTGTACATGCTGTTGTGTTGTCTTGTTCGTTGTCTCTGTTGTAATATGGTCTTAGCATATTGACGTGGAATATTTTGTGTTTGTCTTTTATTTGGATCTCATAGTCTACAGGTGAAATCTGTCACGTCACTTTAAATGGTCCTTGCCAAGAATCAGTCAATAAGTGTCTGTCACTAGGTAGAAGGAGAAGAACGTCCTGTCCAGGTGTCAACGTTATTGTCCTGTTACCTTTGTCAGCATATTGTCTATATGTAGCACCAGATAATTTTAGTGCATCCTTTGCAATTATACAAGATTTGATGATTCTTTCACGCAATGATGTAACGTATACGTATGATGATATGGGTTTGAGTAAAGGAGAGGATTCAGTTAACATTTGATGATAGATGCTTAATGGGCCACGTGGTTTGGCACCATAGATAAGTTCAAAAGGAGAGAAACCTGTACTAGCATGTGGCAACTCGCGATAAGCAAAGAGAATAGCAGGTAAATATACGTCCCAGTTATTGGGGTGCTCTTGCGTGACTTTAGCAAGCATATGCTTTAAATCACCGTTAAATTTTTCTATAATTCCACTCGAGTGAGGATGGTATGGGGAATTGAAACATTGCTTCACTCCTAACATTTTGGTGAAAGCTTGAGTAGATGCGGCGATAAACTGAGTTCCCCTATCTGATTGGATAGTGTCTGGAAATCCTATCCGTGAAAATATATGGAAGAAAACTTCCATTATGTCATTGGCAGTTATGTTCTTTAGCGGAATCGCTTCAGGCCAGCGGCTACATTGATCAATAACAGTTAATATATATTTATTCCCTCTGGTTGTTATCTGATTAAGAGGGCCCACTATGTCGACAGATATTTTCTCAAAAGGTCGACTGGCTAAGTCAGTAACTTGTAACTTTGCCTGTGGGTTTTTTCCTTTCTTTACAAGTTTTTGGCAGATGTCACAACTCCTGCAATATTGCTTAATATCGTTGCAGAATTTGGGCCAATAAAACTGTAATAATAATCTAGATCTGGTCTTAGCGTATGCCATATGCCCTGCAAGAGGTATATCATGGGCAAGATGTAAGGCTTGCTTACGATACTCAATTGGCAAAACAGTTTGCTCTGTTGTGGTGTCACCTCTGGTATAATACCTGGTGAGGATACAATTTTTGAAAGCAAAATGCCATCTTGCATTTTTGGTTAACTTTGGCTTTTTGCCGATCAGATTAAAAATATTTTGATAATGAAGGATCAGCCTTTTGGGCTGTTACAAAAGTCTCCTTCATGGTTTTAGGAGGTAGTAATACTGGGCTAAGCATTTCTATAGCCTCAGTTTGATTAATTTCATCTTGCATTCTAGCAGTAGATCTAGTTACTGCGTTCACACATTCAATGATATCAGATGGTGATGAAACAGTGTTATCAATGATGTCATGAGATCTTAGTGCTACATTAGCTACCATACATTCATTAGGTGGTACAACAGTATCAATGATGACATTTGATGGTGATGTTGTGATCTCATTAATGCAAAGAGATGTTATGTCATGAGGCATATCATTCACCTCTGGTAAATTTCCAATTATAATATCACACACCGGGTTTGTTAATGCTGCGCATTTTACTTTCCCAGTTAGGAAAGGTGTTTGAATATATGCCCATGCTAGAGGGTACTTCTCAATATTGCCAGAGAATGTTCTGCATGTTACGTGCCTGCCTGTATAGTCTGTAGGCATTATGAACGTTCTCTTCAGTCCAATCAATGAACTTCCTGTGTCCCGAAGGACTGTAGCAGGCTTGCCATTCACATATCCTTGATGGATGTTTATTCTGCCTTTGGAATCTACTACCAAATTAGCTTCTTCATTGGCAATAGGGATGGAGTGGCCGCATGTTAAAATACCATCTTCATAAAAGGTATTACAAACAGTACATTTATTTGCGTTAAACATCAAAAGCCTGTGCTGAGTTCACAGGGTGTTTCTCTGATTGTTCTTCATCTGATGATGAACTATCAAATAAGGCGGCATTGGCTTTCTTGGTCATTTGCCTACATTTACAATCATGGCGATAATGTCCATACGCCTTACAGAGAAAACATTTACGCAAATTTCTAAAGGATTTACGCTCCTTATCTTGTCTGTTTACGATGTTTTGTAAATATGTAAGATATGCGGGGTTCTTGTCGCACATCTCACCTTGATGATGTGAAATTTTACAATATTTACAATGGTTTTACTTCTCAGATGTAGGCTTATAAGGTTTTTGCCTACTATAGGGTTTGTCATAGTTAGCCGATGCTACAAAATTGGTTTCAGTAGCTTCACTGGCAAAACAATGTTTGTTGGCTGTGTAATAAGCCGAACCACGTCTCTCAATCTCATCCACACTTGTGCATTCATTCTCTTGCAAAAATTTTGAAAATGCTGATGGAATGGATGAAATGACTTTATCTCTGATGATAAGATCTTCTAACTTTTGATAGTTCTTATCAATTTTAGCTGCTGAAGTCCATTTGGAAAATATATCTCGGACTAAGCAGAGGTAGTCAGAGAACGTTTGAGTCGGTTTGGGGCTCAACTTGCTGAATTGTTCTCTGTAACCTGCCTCATCTAACATAAAATGTGCCATAATCTTTGATTTTAGATAATGGTAATCTTTCCTGAGGTCTTTGGGGATAGTCTCTATGACTTTCAGAGGCTCCCCTGATAAACTTCTCATATAAATTATATTCCATTCAGACAATGGGACCTGGTAATGGTCCATTAAAGTCTCAAAATTTTGGGTGAAGGCTGCAATGCAATCACCCGAGGTATAATTTCTTACGATACCTTGATATTTCTTGTACTGGTTTTCTTTCTCCAGTCTCTCGGATTTCTTAGACTCCTTGTTTATGGCAGTCTCAGTATCAAGTTGTTTGATTTTAAGTTGCACTTCCAGCTCTTCCCGTTTACTTTGAGCTGCTATCTCTGCCTTTTTCAATTCGATATCTAGCTCTGCTTGTTTTGTCTTTGCAGACAGTTCTAGTTCTGTCTGTTTTGCTGCGGTTGCTGCCTCTGCTTGCTTTAAGGCTGTTTCTGCCTCTAATTGCTTGGCAGCCCTTTCAGTCTCTGCCTGCTTGAGTGCTCTTTCAGCTGCTCTTTCTTCACGCTCGTGGTATTCAGAGTATTTCTTCTCACTCCACTTCGTTAACTCGTCACCTGTTAACTTTAACTTCAACCCCATATCGATGAAATCATTTAATGACGACATGATGGAAAATGCAAATGAAATATCAGACACACAATTTGTTACAAGTTGTTAGTAACGTGAACAATTTACAATTGTGTTCTATGTGCAATATGTGCCTAAATTTGCATCCGAAAGTATATAGAAAGAAAAATATACTCAAGTGTCCTGGATGCGGTGAAGAACGGTTGAAAATCGGACTAGGAACTGTAGGGTCGCTACTTCAAAACACAAGTGACCTCTACGGGCAAGGGTTTCAGATGGCACAGAAAACCTGCTTTGTTTTTGGAGGAAATAAATTAGCGTCTGTTTGCTGTGGTGTGTATGCTTGTCACTAAGTTTTGATTAGGTTTGTATGGCGTTGAGTGTAATTGTAGGTCGTAATGTTGTCAGTCAACAATTTTTTTTTTCAAAATCACAAGTCACTTTTTTTCCGAAACTTTCTGCTTTCCACAATTCACTTTACAAAGACAATCTAACTATATCTTAACACTTTACAACATTGATGACACATCACTTACATCAAGATGACATTCAGTAAGGACATAGACATCAAGTTTACAAGATGGCGACAAGGTCACAATGGCGACAACTTCACAATGTCGACAAGGTCAAAACGGTGACAAGTTCCACAATCACAAATGTTTTACACGTTTACAAGATCAAACAATATGTATGCACTGTACGTTCACATTTAAAGCCGGACGAATGCCACCACGTCCACACATGTCAGGGTCTTAAACCTGGCTCGTTAACCTAACACATGTGAGACAGTACAAATACAACGTGATTTGACTTGAGACTCAACGACACGAAGTTTCGATGGATTTATTTACAGAACACGATCTAGAGATGATCATCATAATACATAAGTTATAACCATACACTTACAAGCAACCCACAGCTTACAATCAGTCTCACAAGATGTACAAGCACTCGACTTTCGGGCCACAGAACTACACAAGCCTCTCTCCCATCATACGTCCAGTCGAGTCCGAGTCCCAGAGCTGTCTGGCTATTTCTCGCAACGCGCCTGCCCACCTGAAGTGGCTTCACGAGGCCTGCGTGCGTCCTGCTTTGTCCTTGCCTGACCGCTGGCTGTCTCGTCAGCCGGAAACCTCGCAGGCAGGTAACTAATACTCGCCTGGCGGGCGTAACGATGTTACAGCATCCCCGCTAGGGACTATTCGCCTGGCGGGCGTAACGATGTCCCTGCATCTCTGCTGGCACTACATTAGACTCTGACAATCAATTGTGGCAACTTGTGACACAGTACTGCCAAGATAGGTGAATATGTCCACAACACTTAGTCTATGACCATTCACTATGACATTCGGCACGATATGATTAATCCCTGGAGCTGGCTGGTACATAACTACAGTCTTCTTCAAGCTGATATTGAGCCCAAAGTTGGCGCAGGCATATGAGAAAGCTTAAACATTGTGTTGTATGTCCGCCTCTGAGTTGGCGTATGAAGCGCAATCATCAGCAAACAGGAGCTCTCTGACGGTGTTGCTGTTAGTTTTGATTTTAGCTTTCAGCCTTCTGTCAATTATATGTTAGTTATCATAAGGTGATTCAAACCTATCACCTCCAAATAACAACACCCCGCTATAGGAACAAAGAGTACTTCGGCGCATGGCCAACTATACACCTCTCAAAAAGGTGTCGTCAATCGCCGGGTGTATCGTCCACCGGAACCCACAGCGAAGGAATATCGACAGGATTCGTATATAACAATTGAAATAGCACCATAAGTCTTCGAATGTTATATTAATCAAGGATAAGTCAAATAACAAACACTCAGACACATCTGACCACAACCTTGTATCTACGAACATTTAAAGAAGACACATAATTGACCGGGTCAATG
The DNA here is from genome assembly GCA_963921405.1 of Cepaea hortensis. Classification (NCBI taxonomy): domain Eukaryota; kingdom Metazoa; phylum Mollusca; class Gastropoda; order Stylommatophora; family Helicidae; genus Cepaea; species Cepaea hortensis. The sequence goes on along the minus strand of OY992882.1, from coordinate 88,034,641 downwards.
TGGTAAACGTAATAAAGAAAAATCAGTTGTTGCAGAACCCATGAGGCCAGTAAGACAGCACATTAACAAATTAACAAGTATTGGTTGGCTCTCATAGTAGTAGAAGAAAGAAGTAAAGGGTACGGTACAAACTGGACAATATCATAGTTTAACTACTGGTGTTTTTTTTTAAATTGTGTCCTCAGCTGAGTTGAGTTGAGTTCAGAACCGACATCACTGCACTAAGGACATTCCCATGCGTGCTCCGTCCTCAATAAAGGGATACCCAGATATCTTGCATTTAATTGCTAGCTACTACACTGAATTTACAAGTTGTACTTACAGGTGTAATTCCTATTAACTGTTGTTGTAGCTGTTATTTTTGTTGGTGTTGTTATAAAACGCCTTCATACGATTCGTTCACTCCTGGGGTAGTAAATTACAAGTACCTCAGAATTCGGAGTGGGTTCGTCTGATGGCGGGGGACACTAATAGCAGGGAAAGCTAATCCACATGCAAAAATCAGTTCGGTGCAGTCCTAAGTAGTAGGAGATTCTAGTAGTAGTTGTAGTAGCACCTACATGAACTGCGTTTGATTTCAAAAGCGACCAAACGAAGAAGATAAGATACGACATGAATCATTTAGGAAGTGTTGATGGCTTTGTTTCCATCCCGGTAACCAAACAACACTCGCATTTGCCTCATGCGCGTGAGGTCTTCATTTGTGAGGTCCACGCTTTGGGTGCTGAATGTCTACCATCATCGTGGAGATTGTGACTCTCTTTCAGTCTCGAAACGTGCAACGTGTGCGGTCCTCTGCAGACTTTACCACAGCGGAGAATGTGATCTTAGGTGAAGGTGTGGGGAATGTATCTTATACCAATGTCATTGTCATCTAGTAGGGCATTTTAAGGGCGCCCTGATTTGCTACAATTCATTCCCTGTGAAGGTCCTTTGTGAATTGTGGGCTGACAGACGAATTATACATTTGTACCTCTGTGGCAAAGGAGTTATGGACGCAGTTCGTAATCCCACACACAGCGTCCTAAACACAGCTACGGGTGATTTGGCAGCAGACCGCCTTACATTGGATTTTATAAGATGGTATGGGTGCCAGTCGTTCAGAAAGCAATGGCAAACTACTGAAAGTAAACTTGCCAAGAAAACATAAAACATTTTTTTAAAAATGATGGGGTTGACTGCGGCGTCCTGTAAAGGATATACAACTAGCATTAACCCTCATGAATTCTTAGTTTGATGTCGACAGATACTGTGCTATATTTATTCTTTGATAGGTGTTTACTTCTATACTTTATTATTCATATAACTATATTCTATATTTTATCTTTTATATAATTATAATATTGGAATCTGAAATTCGCCCCTTCTTCAAGTTTGGCACTTTCTGGTTTCTAAGAAATATGGCAAACAGTTAGTCAAAGACTTTTTAAAAAAATCACAATGCTATATTACATTACTTCTCTTATTACACATTCAATATGGAATATCAAGTTTATGTCCTTTCCCTGGCTATTTATACCAATGTTAAAGCTCTCGGAAGTTTCCTTCTGACATCTGCAGTGATGATTATATTCGATGGACAAAGTTCGGAGAGGTTATCCCCAACAAATGATCTCTCCCTTGAAGTATTGAGTGACAGTTCAATACGATATTGGTCACACTGATCGAATATGTCTACCAGCGACAAAGTTATAAAGGTTACTCGACTTACGCCAGGTAGACTCAGGCTGCGATCTCGCCGAATCAATGTTCCTTAGCCATTGCGAGGATACATCAAAGACAAGGTGCCTTCCGGTCTATGCGCACTCAGATCCTTGGTCACACATCCCTATACCATGGGCAAACCATCCACTAGATGTCATATCAATATCCGTATCAAGCTACAGTTGGCATAATGAATCACACTGAGGTATGCTCCTCTCCGTTGATTGTCTGAGATCGTGTCTGTGATATATATCACACACATGTTAAATGGTTCTCATTCCATCGTTATCTTTGCAAATCATATAGTCAGCTTTCAACAATTCCAATCAGTTTATGTAATCTGCTTAACGGTTTCTTAACTTATGTCAACGCACTACGCCAGTACAATATATTTATTTCATGATGACGCTCTCATTACCATTTTTCTTAATAAAATGACTTACTCCAATTATGCAGTATTCATTTTATCAATGTTTATTCTTGAAATGCAATTTATATTTAATTGTAATGTTATAACTGGTTTGTGGAAATAGTTTGTGTCTGTTTATACCAACTGTTACATAGATTCATTCATACACATTCTCATATGATTTAGTATATTTATTTCCCTACATAAAAATGATTGTCACATTCATATATCATATGACTATATTAAATATATGCCGGTCTCCCTGGTCTAGGAGTTACACGACTTTCTCCGTAATCCGTATACTCTTGTGAGTAACGTGACGTTTGCGAGAATCGGTAGCGGTTCTCTCCGCGTCGGTAACTTATGGGGTATGTGAGCCGGTTGCTCAGAAAGCAATGGCAAACTACTGAGTGTAATCTTGCCAAGAAATCAACAATCAGTGGAAAGATGCTGATGTTAACAGCTATGTCCTATAAAGGATATGCGAACCAAAAAAATATTAAATATATAAAAAAAAATATTATTATATTATCCAGAAACCATGTCTCTATTTACATTGAATGTCTTTCGGCAATATCAACAGATCTTGTGCATGGTTATAGTTAATCATTATTTGAAAACCAATGACCAAAACCTACAAGAAACAAATGAAAAACGTAAACTGATTAGAGAAATTAGACGTAGACAATCAAAATGTTGTGTTTACGTTATAAGAAGAAATAAATTGAAGAACTTGATGACAACTGGAAAGATCTAAGGGAAGAGAACAAGGGGAAGGCAGAGAAGTAAATACATGGATGGCTTGGCCACGTGGTATGGTCGAGACAAGAACACTGAACAGATCCACGAATCTGGTGAGTGAGATGACGAATCAAGACCGCCCACGCTTATCGGCATGGCACATGATGAATGAATTATTTGAACTGTATCACATGGTGTCATACTATTACAAGACTAAGAGTTTTCATCAAATTATTTATCGAATGTCTGATGTTCTTGTGTGGTAAATCTTCAATCTCTCTGTAAACGTTTTGTTTTCAGTAATGTACATTAGAAACATTTTGGAAGTGAAAGCGGCCGGTGTGATAATGGCCATATCACTGCAAATGCTAACTGGCCAAAACAAATATAGGTCTGTCATCATATGTCAACTACACCATAATTGTATATTGGAGGAATATCATCAGACCCATAACTGTACTGAACATTTAATGAACCACGGTAGCATAATGGCTTGCGCGCTTATCAGCCCGCAGCTCATGTATTCGGATCACCACCCAGGCGATTACAAACAAAAGTTACTCCAGGCGGATCTAGCCTAAAATGGACATCAGGGATTGTCTTGGGGAGTCAAGGTGGCCGGCATGATACTGACCATCCCCCAGGGAGTGGATGGTTGGCCGAAGTGTTCTCCTTCTTCATTCCTCTTTAGAGGACATTGCGTCACACCCATGTATGTACCTCAGAGGTCAATGTGTCCAAGCATTTGTGTCAGCTTGTTGTTTCTCTAGATAAATTTCATCGAAGGTACCGCGCTATATCTAGTAGTAGTAGTAGTAGTAGTAGTAGTAGTAGTAGTAGTAGTAGTAGTATTAGTAGTAGTAGTAGTAGTAGTAGTAGTAGTAGTAGTAGTAGTAGTAGTAGCAGTAGTAGTAGTAGTATTAGAAATAGTAGTAGTAGTAGAAGTAGTAGTAGTAATAGTAGTAGTAGAAGTAGTAGTAGTAGTAGTAGTAGTATAATACTGTAATACTAGTATAAGTATGTATTTCCAGGCAATACATCGATCAAGAGATAAACTAGCAAGGGGATGATAGATTTTGCACTATGATGGGGGAGGGGGGCGCAGCGCTATACAGGGGGTGCTTTAAGTCTTTTGCAATCTACCTCGGTTTTGAGGCTAGCACCTGATCTAATAATAGTAAACATGTTGAACCACACATTTGTTCTAGGAGCGTCCAACAAATGCAGAACACAGAAAACTATTTTGGTCTACATTAGCTCCATGTGAAGACAAACTCTTATGGAAATGTCTTTCAAATTCAAGTTGACTGTTGCTTTCTTTGCATTTATTCCTATTGACGTGGCGGTATAGGGGTATCTCCTATCAAAGGAGAGAAGTAAGGTGCCTCCTTTTCTCCGCCAGCCTATTGGACATCCTTGCGTAAAATGGAGTAACCGTTCAGCTCACCAATTCAGGGTAACGTAAAATAATGAAAGCAGTTGGTAGATGCATTTGAAGAGTAGCCGACAGACAGTTGTTAGTTATGGTCTTCAATTTCACAAAGGTAGGCAGAGGATCTCTTATTTGAGGCAATGGAAACTGTTATCTACCAGTATGGTTACTGCTTAGATGGAAAGCAGTAGCAAGTTAACTTTTTTTTACAGATGCCTAGAAAATCATGTTTCGCAATTAGTAGAGAATTAGAGAAATCGAGTAAATGGGTGATCCATAGGAACTGCTTAGCCCGGTTGGGATAGTCATGTGCACCAACTGACTTCAGACCGTCAGCAAGCGACTGAGTGCAAAAGATTAACATTACTTAAAATGGGAACGTGGAACGTTTGGACTTTGAGTGGGGATTGCAAACTGGATAACATCAAGCAAGAAATTAGAAGAATGAATATTAACATTTTAGGTCACGATGTCGTTCCGTTGGCTGGATGACAAACAGCACACACATGTCTTAATTGTAACGTACTCACAACGTCTGATGAGGAGTGTGAAGACAGGCATGCTTTGGGCAGAGTGGCAGGCTTTCATCCAGAAATCAAAAATAAAGAGCATCTGCTGGATTTTCTTCCCAATACATGCTGGTGTGGTGGGAAACGAGCTGGTGGACAGATTGGCTGGGTCTGCACCACTTGGTGGGATGCTGGTGCATGATAAGGTAGATGTGGTCTTTGGAATCATGTGTATAGTACAGAAGAACAAGTAGATCATCTCAGCTTGGACATAATGGTGCTGGAGGGAATGATCAGAGAATCTTGCTGACACTCAAAACTCGGAGGAAAGGCCAGACACACATAATCAGACTGCCGCCATTAGCATTGGGAATCTTTGCTGGTTGTTGCTGATGTGGAAAGAGCACAGTAGGATTGTTCCGAGTGCTCTAAGTCGGTCCTTGAATCAACTCAACTCTACCACTGTTAGATACTGTTAGAATGCAATGTTGGATACTCTGAGAATTTAATGTTTATCCCTGTTGAACATTGTGAGAAAGTAATATTTATCATTGTAGCATACTGTGACAAATTAATTTCTCACCGTAGGAATTGTAATGTTTATCACTCTGGGATAGCATGGGACGAAAGAAAAGTCCCAGGTGATCGGCAACAGGCAATAATAGTACCAATATGGAAAAATAAAGGCAATATGAGAGAGTGTGAAACATACAGAGGTATATCACTCCTGAGCCATATAGGGAAAATGTACGCAAAACTATTGGAACAAAGAGCTAGACCCATAGTTGAACAACAGTTAAGCAAAGTACAATTCGGTTTTCGGAAAGGTAAAAGTTGCACTGATGCACTTTTCACACTTAGACAAATATGTGAAAAAACTATCGAAGATAGTGACGAGCAAAATATTGTATTTGTAGATCAGGAAAAGGCTTTCGATAGAGTAGACAGATACAAATTATTGACCATCCTTGAATACTATGGGATACAAGACAATTGCTAGAAAACATCATAGCCATGTACCACTCGAGACGAAGTGCAGTAAGAACACAAGAAGGTATGTCAGATATGTTCACAGTCTATACAGGAGTGAGACAGGGATGTGTGCTCTCTTCTCTGCTATTTAATGTCTACGTGGACAGAATATCCAAAGAAGCAAGTCTTTACAGAACAGATTCAGAAAATTTAGAACTCTTTACTCCAGATGAAACAACTGATCCACATGAAATTAATGAACTTATATTTGCAGCCGATCAGTGCCTGTTTTACAGCGATGAGGGCAGACTACAAAATCATATTAATAATCTGAGTTCGACCTGCAGCAGATACAATATGAGTATAAACACAGCAAAAAAAGCTGAAGCAATGCAAGTTAGCAGATCGCCGGGCCCACTAAGTGTACAAATAAATAGCACGACTTTGAATCAAGTTAAAGAACTCAAATATCTTGGAAGTACAAGGGGCTTCTCATAAGCTTTAGCCTGACCATGAAAGAGTAGGCGGAGAAAATTGAAATTACGGCCGCATGTGGCCCGCCAAGTGATTTTATGCGGCCCGCGAGGGCATTTAGAAATAAAAAAAATTAATTCGTTTTTAAGTTATTTTGTTATTTAAGTTATTTTTACAGAATTTCGTGTACCGTTATGATGAGTGTCAATAACAAACATAAGATTGAAGGTGAATGTTTTTAATGATGAATGGGCAACTAAGTACTGTTTTATAAAAGTTGGTCGCAAATCAGTTTGCTTGATGTGTCTCTGAGTCAGTGGCTGTCTTCAAGGAGTACAATTTAAAAAAGATATTATCAAACAAAACATTCCGATTTCGGATACAATTTAACGACCGAAGAGAAGGAAAGGAAATGCCTTGAGTTGGTGAAATATTTGGAGAAACAGGAAAATCTTTTCACTAAACAGTCTTCAATTCAAGATGCTGCAACTCAAGCTAGTCTTGTGCTGTCACACAGAATTGTAAAACAGAACAAGCCATTTTCTGATGGCGAGTTCATCAAGGAATGTTTGCTAGATGCAGCAAACATTATGTGTCTTCAAAAAGAAGAAAAAAAACAGATTTGACAACATTACTTTATCAAGGAGAACTGTGGTCAGACGTGTTGACAAGATCAGTAAAAATTTGATGCATAAACTTCAAGATGCAAGTAAACAATTTTTGTCGTACTCTCTTGCATTGGATGAGAGTACCGATGTACTGCCCAATTATTGATATTTATACGTGGAATAAACACTTCTTTCAAACTCACTGAAGACTTACTGAGTGTTGAGTCACTCAAAGACACAACCACAGGCCATGAGTCAATGCTGTTACTAACTGTATTGAAAGAACTGGGTTGGTTTGGAACAAGATGGCAAGTGTTACAACTGACGGAGCTTGTGCTTTGACTGGAAAAAAATGTACGTCTGGTAAAGTTGATAAGTGATCAGATAAAAGCAGAATATCCAGACCACACATTATTACCACTTCACTGTGTGATTCATCAAGAAAGTATGTGTAAAACTGTTTTGAATACCAAGCATGTTATTGCCCAGTTGTCAGTTTCATCAACCTCATCAGATCAAGAGGACTTAATCACAGACAGTTCAAGTCATTACTTGGAAACTGAACATTCCGATGTCCTGAACCACACCACTGATACCGCGATAACGCGAATGTCGTGGGTTCGGTCCCCATACTGGCCACCAGGAGATCCGGTTTCAAGATGGCGACGGACGGTCGTGTTGTTTTGTGTTCGTTAACTTTTTCGCGTAGGGGATGGATTTATTCATCTCTTGCGTCTAATTGGTGTGCCAGGATGTAAAACCAGGAGTTTCTACTCAAGATCTGCGCGGGTGCTACGGAGTTCGTGCATCGAGCGAAGCCATCCTTGAGTGAATTTTCAGCAGCGTGTGTGGTTTTCAAAGTCTGTGTTTACGTTTTTTCAACATGGCGGAACAACGTGTGTTCTTCGTGCGGTCTGCAGTCAACATACCGAAGCGGCGGGGTAGCCGCGCAGGGAAAAAGAAGCAAGGTAAGCGTGGAGGTTTGAGGCGTTTTAGACTCAAGTGTCACCGTCTAGGACTCAGGAATATCCGTATTCTATATTGGAACTGTGCCAGTGTAAAACAACGGGGCTCTATTTTAGAAACCCTAGTTTACAGGAACGACATTGTAGCACTCCAGGAGACGAGACTGGGCGATCAGCTACTCCAGATTGCCGGCTTCAAATGTTTCTACAACAGACGACATCTGGGAATGGCGATTCTCGTTCGCGACAGCATGGTGGCGTCAGAGCTAGACATGTCCAGTTGGGACAGTGACGATATACGAATACAGGCGTTGAGAGTTCATTCCAGTTTACCATTCGTGGTGGTTAATGTTTATGCCCGCAATGCCAGTGTGGACGCCCAGAAGTGGCAGTGCTTAAGTGTTTTATTAGGCCACGAGAGAAATGTTATTTTCTGTGGTGATTTCAACGCTAAAGGCAGATCATGGGGAAACACTTCATCCAATACACAGGGGGAGGAGCTCGAGACTGCACTGGAAACCATCGACCTGGTTTGTATCAACAGTGGCTGTGTCACCAGAACAGCAAGCCGTCCGGGCGATGAGGACAGTGCTATTGATCTGGCGCTAGTTTCAACTTCACTCACTACAGTGTGTAGATGGGGTGTCCTAGGACACCATGGCAGCGACCACCACCCGTGCAGCATACTGGTGGAGAAAGGCAGAACCAGGCAGCACAAGCTAAAGGTAAAGACGTTCCAGTATGACAGTACAGGGCAAGATGTGGTGAGTAAAATAAGACGTGACAAGCGCAGAACGTTTCAGGGCAGGAAAAAAAGCTGGGAGCAGCCACCGTGGTGGAGTTTCGAGGTGGAGAAGGCTTGGGTGGATAAGCGTAGTGCTGTAAGGAGATGGCAAAATGCCAAGAAGAACAGAGCTGGTCATCCTAGTCCCTGCTTGCACTTAGAAAGAGAGATGCACACAAAAGTAAGCTACTTCAAAAAACTGGTCAAGGTTGTTAAAAGCGAAAAATGGGCAGAGGTGTGTCAAAGAGTAAGCACAGACAAGTCACTGAAATTGTTCTGGCGACTACATAAAAGCATGAGTGGTGTAGTCAAGAATAAGAGCATTTCTGACTTCCAATGTGCTGACCTCATCTGGCAGAGGCCTGACGAGGACAAGGGCAAAGCCCTCTTTGAACGCTACCTTGAGCAAAGCAACCAGACAGACATGGGAGGCCGAAATCTGGCCAAGGAGGTCACCTCAGACAGATGCAAGGCCCAGGACACTTCGGATGAAGACACAGTGACAGTGAAAGAAATCAAGGCTGTGCTTCGACGATCAAAAAACAGTGCTCCAGGTCCTGATGGCATAAGATACGATGACATTAATAGGTGTACCGACAATGAGCTAGAGAAACTAGCAGACATGTACAACAGTATAGGGGGTGCTAGCATCAAGGAGGAATGGTTACACAGCTATCTGATTCCCTTGCCGAAGCCTGACAAAGACCACAAAAAAATTCAGGGATATCGAATTATAACCATGCAGAATACAATAGACAAGCTGCTGGAGAAGGTAATTGCCAAGAAAATATCAAGCCAACTAGAGAGGCAAGGTGTTTTCCCACCCACCCTGGGTGGGTACCGTCCAAAAAGGGAAACCTGGACCAATGCAGCAGTCTTTGCCCAGGATGTCTATGAAGGTTTCCACTCAGGCACTGAAACCGTTGCTGCAGCGATTGATCTTGAGGACGCATACAACAGAGTACCACTGGATTTTTTAATGTTTCAGCTTCTCGAACTAAACATAGTCCATTCCTCCTTAGTTTGATCGCTGCAGCCCTCTTCCAACGGAAAGTAGTTTTTAGATGTGGCAGTTGGACTTCGGAACCAACAACAATATATCCTGGCCTACCACAGGGATCACCATTATCTCCGGTACTGTTCAACGCCTACACAGTGAGAATCACCAGTGAGCAGATCACTGGACCTGGCAGGACATTGTCATATGCCGATGATGTTTTAGTGTATCGTCAGGGGAAGGATAGAGAGGAGGTTGCTGTGGAACTACAAACCGAACTCAATCGCATAAGTACTTGGTGTGATGAAGCTGGGGCAATGGTCAACCCAACAAAGGCAACAGTGACTTGGTTCTCGTTGAATAATCATATTGTCAACACTCCAACACCAACTGTAATGCTGTGTTCAGAGATGGTGGAAAGAACGCAGGCAATGAATTACCTGGGGATACGGTTTGATCGAAGCCTTGCTTATAATGTGCACATAGACCAGGTGATAACAAAGGCCAAGCGGGGTTTGGCAGCGATGCGGGTGATGGCGGCAGCAAACTGTGAGCAGCGCCATCTATGTCTTCTGTACGAGGGGTTGGTCATGTCTGTTTTGGAGTATGCAATGGCAATCCTGACTCTCAGCCATAAGCAGATAGAACGGATGGAAAGGATACAGAATGAAGCTATGCGCATTATTCTTGGATGTACAAGAGATACAGCATGCAGGGCGATGCGCTACCTTCTTGGGTTTCCAACCATTGAAGAGAGAATACAAGATTGCAGGGCACGCGCCTACCTCAGAATTAACGCAAACACACAACATCCACTGCATAGTGAAATTAGGAAGGTGAAGGGCAGCAGGTTAAAAAGAGGACGGTCGTGGATGGGTCAAGCCGAAGACATTCTTCAACAGGTGTGTTCACTTGAGGACTTAGAACCTGGCGAGGAGTGGGTGCAAGTGCCAACAGACTTCTGCACATCCTTTTCAGTTTGCGTCCAACTTGACAGAAAATGCAGACAAGAAAATCCGGCTGCTGTTGAGGCTGAAGTACAAGCGTTGATTTTCGAGAATTCGCTAGATGGTGACGCGGTCATCTACACAGATGGGTCGGTCGTCCGACATGTGAGAAGCTCATGGGCCTTTACAGCTCGGGCCGGAGGGAGAATTGTGAAGGAGGACTCTGGTGCTTTTACTGAAACCACAAGTAGCCTGACCATGGAAGTCATGGCAGTAAGTAAATCAATAACATGGCTCGAGACACAGACATTCACTAGGGCTTGTTTCCTTAGCGACTCAATGAACATGATCAAGAGGATAGAGGAGGGGTCGATCCGAAGAGAATGGTTGCTGCCTCTGGAGCGGTCTCGACTGGCAAAGATTAGTTTCATCTTCGTGCCAGGGCATGCGGGAGTACAAGGAAATGAGCGGGCTGACAAGCTCGCAGGTGAGGCTACTGTGGAGGGCGGACGCGCCATGGACCAGGCCGACATTCTGAATGCTCTACGAGAAGTAAGACTTTTGCGAGAACCAAGTGATGACTGTGAATCTACAACAATGGCCAGACTGCGAGAGCAGCAAATTAAAAGAGGTGTGGCCAAACAAGAACACTACGCAGGAAGCCAAAGAAGATTGATAAACCAACACAGAACTGGCGTCGTTAGCCGCTACACGCTGCGGGATTTGCTGAGGAGGGGATCCGAGCACTTATGGACTGAATGGTTCGATGTGCAATGAGGATGATCTGTCGAATAACTAACTAACTAACTAACACCACTGTTCGATGGTTGAGTCTCGGCAAGGTGTCGAGGTGAGTGTGGGAACTCAGAGAAGAAATAGTGATGTTCATAGAAATGAAGGGCATTGCATGTGACTTTAATACTAACATTGTCAATAAAGAGTGGCAGTTAGACTTTATGTTTGCCATTGAAATTATGGAAAAGTTAAATGAACTGAATGTCAAACTTCAGGGCAATGGTGTGTTTGCACATGCATTGTATGTATATGTAAAATCATTTCAGGCACAACTCTCACTGTTCTCCAGACAAGCAAGTGAAAAAAGATTGTGTCACTTCCCTTTGCTGAAACAAGAAACCATTTCTGGTGAAATGACTGAAAAATACAAAGCCCAATTAGATGCATTGATTGAAGAATTTGGATGGAGATTCCAAGATTTCAAGAAATTAGAGCCATAGTTCAATATTCTCAGTTCATCTTTTAGTGCAGAAGCTAATACAGCCACAGTAGGAGCTGCTTGACTTACAAGCAGATCATGATCTGAAAGAGAAATTCAAAACAGATGGTTTGCTGGATTTCTATGGATCTTTATCACAAGAATCATTTCCCAACTTGAAAAACTTTGCAGCTAAACTATTATCATTATTTGGATCAACATACATTTGCGAACAAGTATTCTCTTGCAAATCTAAGAATAGGTCTTTATTGTCGGACTGCAACTTGCATGCTGTCATGTGAATTTCAACAACTAAACTTGCTCCAGATTTCAAGAATATTGTCAAAAATTGCAAGCAGTTACATACATCTCATTAGAAATCTACAACTGCAGTGACAATGTAGTCGCTGTGTGTCTAAATTAAAGCCATTGATAGATAATAAAGAATATTTGTTATAATAACAAGTTGTAAAATCGTGTTAACAAATTTATAAAAGTTTTTCTCCATATTGTCAAATATAATGTTTAAGTGTATAAGTAAAATAAAATTGAAATAATTAGTTATTTATACTGCTTAATTAATAACCTATAAATAATCAATAATTACTTATTGTGATAGGTTGCTGTAAACAAAACGATATATATATATATATATATATATATATATATATATATATATATATATATATATATATATATATATATATATATATATATATATGCGGCCCGCCAATAGCTTTACATGTGTCAATGCGGCCCTCCGCACGAAAAGTTTGCCCACCCCTGCTCTGGAGTGTTCTTTGCTTTCTTTCTTTGAGTGATTTTACTCAAGATTTCATCGGTTATCCATAATTTGTTTTTCTTATTTATCTTCGCCGGTCTCTCTGGCCGAGGGGTTACACAACTTTCTCCGTAATCCCGTTTATCCACGCAGGGTCTCGCAGCGAGGAGAGAATTGGAAGCGGTTCGACCCGCGCTCGTGACTTGCGGGATAATGGGCCGGCCGCTCAGAAAGCAATGGCAAACTACTGAGCGTAATCTTGCCAAGAAATTAATAGACAGCTTAAAGATGCTGATGTTGACAGCGATGTCCTGTAAAGGAGATGCAAAACATTTTTTTTTTTATTTATCTTCACTGGCAAGATGGTATTTACAATCTGAATACTGGTTTTTACATTTTCCCATTTTGTATTAATTTTATCCTCAGGATTTTCACGTCTATATTGTTCTATATTTTCAATAATTTGCCCATCATATCTATTTTTTACTTCAACCAGATATAGTTGACTTATTTCTTGTTGTTTCAATGCCGATATATCTACTTGAAGTGTCTTCGATGTCCCTATTCCTGGGTTTTTAAAGTTTTATTTGTAACTTTAAAACTACATGCTATGTTTTGGCATTTTAAGCATTGTTTTTAAATCTATTTCTAATCATAATGTAGTCAGTTTGATTTCTTGTCCTACCTCCAGGGCTTTTGCATGTATACAGTTTCCTAGCGTTTGTTGGAAAAATATGTTGCAACAATAATATTGTTTTCTTCACAGAACTGTATCAGTATCAGTGTTACATCTTTACGATCTGGTTTATTAAAACACTGGGGATTTAGAATAATAAGATACAGAATGTCAAGTAATTTCTACAGATAATGTATGTTGTTGCTTTATTTTTCATCATGAGTCTCGGCTGAAACATTGTTGTTAGATAGTCAAGTTATTTTTCAAACCCGTCCATGGCTGACTTTGTATACTCCACTCTGATGCATATTTTATTTTAATATAAAAATAGTTTAAATTAGGATAAGTTATATATATATATATATATATATATATATATATATATATATATATATATATATATATATATATATATATATATATATATATATATATATATATAAATTAGGATAAATCTCCAACCAATTTACCTTGTATTCTTATCTTTCTGATTATTATACATCAGTTTATTAGTAACTTAAATGTAACTTACAGTTGTATGGTAGACTATTAGTACAGTGATACCTCGGTGTTCGTTGACTTCGGTTATCATCAGTTTCGGGTTTTGTCGATATTTTCGTTGATTTTTTTTTTCCGCAAAAAAATATCTCGGTTTTTGTTGGTTGCCTCGGATTTCGTCGGCATGCCCACGTGACCTCGCAGCTAATTTTGCGAAAACAAAGGGGTCCAAGCGTTCTTCTGCTCAGTTTGGCGTTGTTTCTCGTTGTGTGAACACCATCTTGCGCTCCTAGACAAGAGACAAAGCTGTTGCAGGCCGTGTCTGCAACCTGTTTAATGATGTCTTGCCCCTTTTTAGGCAAATCTTAAAGAGGTGGCAGAAACATACCTCTTTTGACAGCTTTCTTGTGTGACACGGGTCCATGTTAAATGTTTATTTATTCTTTACGTTAGTCTGTTATGTTCATTATATTAATTTCTTATTGTTTTTAGTTTTGTTTTGTTTTGACCCTCGCTCGCTTTGAACTCAAGCGTAGTCCATACACACTACTTTTTAGTAGCGCTGGAATGAATTCTGCGTGTCGATTAGCTCTCCATAATAACAGTGTCCCTCGCCATCATGAGAACCCACTCCGGTCTTCAGAGGTACTTGTAATTTACGTTCCCAAGTCAAGGACGAGATACAGGCACACAGGATGTGTAAGAACACGCGTTCTTCTCCGTTCCGCCATGCTGACCTCCGTTTTTAGTATTAAACACAATATGTTTTCTCTATAAAATGTGTTTTTGGAATGTATTTTGTAGTGTGTAGAATGAATTAATTGGACTTAAAGTGATTCATATGGAAATAATTGCCTCGGGTTTCGGATTTCGCTGTTATCGGACGGATTATCGTGGAAAACCGAGGTCTTACTGTAGTACACAGGATAGTTGATTAGTTCTTTGTGGGTGAAAGAAGCTATGATACACCTGCAGCGTGTGAGTTCTATGGTAGTTCAAGTTCATAGGATATTTGTGTGTATGGAAGTGCTGTAGCATGAGTTCTACGGTATCCTTGTTCACAGGCTAGTTCTGCCAGTGAAAGTGAAAGACGAACTCACTTATGCTCGTGATTTCTATGGTAAGCTCACCACAGGTCATTTCTGTGAATGGAAGAATAAACTGTGATGGATCTGTGTCACGGGATACTGTGAGTTAATGATTCCCTGATAAACTAGTAAGATTAATTACAAGGTATGAGGAGGGTTAACAGTCGAGTACTTCAGTCTGAGATGAGGACGAATTAAAGGTTATTGACCGACAGTGTAAAATAGGATACAGTGTAAGGAGTCATTGACCAGCTCTGTCAACGGAGAAAACAACGGGGAGACTTCGAGAACGGGAAAACGAACGGAAAGGGCGATCAAAGGGTTCGGACGCTTGGAAGTACTAGCGTAGGGGAACACAGGGAACTAGCGGAGGAGCGGAACGGAGCGGGCAATTGACGAATACGTGACTTCACAGACGTTTGATGTGGGGACTTACGGCAAAATGTGATTGTGGATCAAAAGACAACGGAGGAATGGACACTCGATATAAAAAGTAGAAACTGGGTTTTCTGTTTTAGTGTGTGCTACCTAATTGGGCGGAGATTATCTAGGTGTCCGTACATGTGGAAAGAAATACACGTCCCTTATTGTTGAAAGGAGATGGGATATTAGTGTTTTATTCGCTAGTGTATTTTAATTCCTGGATTACCATAGAGATAATATAAGGTAATCTAACCTTAGCGTAATAGTTTAGCATAGGGAAAAAGGTGTTTGTTCTTGACTTGTAGCATTTCCTTCGTTTATCTAATCGTGTAAACTTTAGTGCACTCATCAGTCTTATGTCAGAGTGTCTTTCGGAGGCTTCTCAATATGTCTAGAGAAGGACACTCACATAAGAAGTAGTTTCAAGCAGACTCATATCACATGATTAAATATCTCTCCCACAGGTTCCAATTCCACTATTGTAATCAGAGAAGAAATGAAGGTTACTTCACTTGAGCAAATAAAGTAGCTACCTAGAACCAACAAGAACATAAGCATGTTTTACTAGTGAGAATAGATAACTTAACGTCAAATACAGAACACTGTATACGCAAACGAATATACAAGTAAAGCACTTAAAAGGAAAAAAAAAAAACGTTAACCTGTGGCAAGCAGGAATACTTAAAACTGCATGCAATTGCACTGGGAATAAAGATAAAACTTGATTAACGAGAGACATTGTGTAGAACACTTATATTAACTCTAGACAATGTTGGATAGTGGCGGTGTGTATTCCGTGATGGACTGTAATACCTTCCAAAAACAGGAAATATATGGATTTCAGTGACTTACCAAAATCGGATTATTTTCTGCTGATAAGACATTGAACATTTGTTTTTCAAGAATTGGATTAAGTCCAGACTCAAGCAGGAGGAGAGCATCCAGGGTGAGAGCTGTCCAATTATATGTGTGATGTCCTGTGGTTCGGCCGAATGACGAGGCGAGAAAGTATACGGCACATACGACTTCCAGAGTCATATCTTGCACCAACACTAGCAGACACTACCAACTACATATACACATTCAATACATACAACTGACATAGTTTTCAACAATAAACAGGTTATTAATTGTTGGAGGAAACTGTTGTCAGGGTATGTTATGAAGGAGAGAGAGAGAGAGAGGGAGAGAGATATAGTGTATGGAAGACAGAAGGGAGGAGTGTAGACAAAAGTCATTCAATAGTTCCAATAGTAGAAGCATAAGCAAGGCGTGCTTGTCGAGTCCATTTTCCTCCAGGGACGACAGCCTGTAGCTTGTGAGTTAAAGATATATGGTTGCTCACATGATCGTTCTGCTAATGAAAGAAGCTATCGTGCGAAATAATTTATAACCAACATGTGGATCTGACCAGGGAAACACCCACTGCCACACAACGCGGTCTTCCTCTTCGTTTCCGAATCGAATTCAATCCACTTCAACCTCACCACTTCTGGCAATGTTTATCTGCGTGAATGAATTACTGTATCGCATTAAAATAAACCTTCCCATAAAATTATATATTTACTAACTATCATACAGGCCACACTTTTTTTTTTTTTTTTTTTTAACTAGACATCGTTTTGACATAGTTGTAACATGATAACAAGATGATACAGTGCCTTTGTACTTTGAATTCCGCAGTGTCGACTTTCGTTATAATTCAAACCTCCAGATTTTAGCACAACCATGAAATCGTGTCGTAAATATCGCGAATAAAATTGGGTGGAACTGCGGTAAAGCTGTGAAAATGTAATCAATATAAAATGACACAAAGTAGTGCAGCTTTACATAACAGATTTACCACACATACAGGACTTTGCGGCGATTAGAATTCATCAGCAAACAAACACATTCACAAACACAACATATAGTCAAGGAGATTTCCTGTGACTACATCAAAAGGCGGACGGACGGACGGGCGGACGGACGGACGGACGGACGGACGGAGGGAGGGAGGGATAGATAGATAGATAGATAGATAGATAGATAGATAGATTAGATAGATAGATAGATAGATAGATAGATAGATAGATAGATAGATAGATAGATAGATAGATAGATAGATAGATAGATAGATAGATAGATAGATAGATAGATAGATAGATAGATAGATAGATAAACCTCATGTATTTATTTGTGTTTTAGAATACGTGGATCTCAATTGCGACAGCACAATAATTGTGCAATCAGATGTAAGAATCAAGTTATCGTCGAACAACTTTCTATAATACTGGGGACATTCACAAGGATTTGAAAACATCTATTTTCATCACAATACAGAAGAAGCCAAGAGCTGTTGATTGTGAGGATTACAGAACTATTAGATTAATGAGCCACATAACTAAGATACTACTCAAGGTCACACAAGATAGAATTCAACATAAAATAGATGAGGAAGTAGCTGAAGAGCAATTTGGGTTTTGTAAAGACAGTGGCACCAGAGAAGCAATTATCTGTTTGAGGATGTAAATTGAAAAATATATAGAAGTTCAAAAAATATATATGTTTGTTTTATAGACTACAAGAAAGCTTTTGATAGAGTACAACATGAACGACTATTTACGTGCCTTCAAGATATAGGAGTAGACGGAAAGGACATCAGACTTATTAGTAACTTGTACTGGAAACAAGTGGCGTCTATTACATACGGAAATAACTATTCGTCGCCTATAGAGATTTTAAAAAAAAAACATTCCACGTGAAACTCACAGCTCACAGTGTCGCGCCACGCACTCACTCAGTAGCAGGGCGACGGAACCATATCATCCTTAGTCGCCTCTTACGACATGTATGGTAGGCAACAGTGTTACTATTCTTTGCTCCCCTGTATGGGCCCCGGCAACACATGGGCGTGTTCAGAACGATGGCGGTCGGCTGTTGCTGGATTGACTGGTTTGCCTTTTCGGTCTCACGAGTGCATTTTTCAGCAGATTCCTGGGAGTCGCCACTGGAGCTACGAAGTTCATGCTTTGTGCGGCACTTTCGGCGGGTTGTCCTGCGGAAAGAGACCGAACCATATGGGATAAAGCCCGGGTCAATGAAGTCTTTCTGGTGACTGCCGTTTCCATCGACGATGAATTGTATTTTTCATGGAGGTCTTTTGTGTTGGCCGGTCTCTCTGGCCGAGGGGTTACAACACTTTCTCCGTAATCCCGTTTATCACGCAGAGTCTCGTAGCAGGACGAGAGCTGGGAGCGGTTCGACCACCGCTGGTGACTTGCGGGATAACTGAGCCGGTCGCTCAGAAAGCAATGGCAAACTACTGAGCGTAATCTTGCCAAGAAATCAACATACAGCTGAAAGATGCTGATGTTGACAGCGATGTCCTGTAAAGGATATGCAAAAAAAAAAAAAAAAAAAAAAAAAAAAAAAAAAAAAACCTTTGTATTGGCATTCTGCAGGCGGCATCATGCACAGTGCACCTGTGCGGGCTGTTGGCTTGCCGAGACTCCTGTCTATTCCATTGCTCACATTGGGCAGTGAGGAGCATTTTGTGTGCTATTCACTGGTACAGGAACGGAGCAATATGGGGACGACCCGTTGCCGTGATGTTGGAACCACTACTAACTAACTAACTAACTAACTATAGAGATAAAAAGAGGAGTACGGCAGGGATGTGTACTGTCCCCAAGCCTCTTCAACAAATACACAGAAATAATTTTTAAAACAAGCTGAAATGCCTGGACTTAACATCAATGGAAGAATCATAAACAATCTTAGGTATGCTGACGATACCGGGTTACTAGCAGAAAGTGAGCAAGAGTTATTGTCAAAGACTGAAGCATAGAGGTCTGAGGTCTGCCTCAAGATAGAAGACCACCGGGAAGAGTGGTCAACCTCAAGCAGATCAGAGGTAACACAGTGCCCCGGTATGAGGGCAGGGTAGGTGATAGGAAGGGAGACTATTAACTAGTTCTCTCATGAGACACGGAGGCGTCGACCAGATAGTTAGTACTCTGGTCACGGCAGTATCACGCCTACGTGATAGCCACAGAGAAGTGGATTGCCACTCAATAGGAGACGGCTGCTATAAGCGTGCTGAGTGTGACAGCACGCAAAAAGTCGAAGGACGCACAAGGTCCTTCCGCGTGCTGTGTAGCCACGCGAGGAGAAGAATCAGACTGGGGACTGACTTCTTAGCGAGTGCACCGTTTAGTGTCGATAGGGGTTTCTGTAGCCAAGTAGATAGAGATTAGCAATAGGGTTAGGAAACTAGTGATAGGCAATTCTGTGGCTTTGTGTGTGATTTGATAGCGACTGTTTTGTAAATGTAAAGAGCCAACGGCAATAAAATGTATCATCCATTTCCTCTCACACGACTTGCAAGTTCCTTGTGTGGTGCGAGAGAAGTAATCCTATGATGCCTGAAACATCGGTTGCTGACAGGCGAGGATTAAAGTGGTGTCAGAAGTGTGGCTTGGACAAATGTTCAAGCTATTACACTCACCCATGGCTCTAGACTAAGGTTACTAGTAGTGAATTACAAGGTTTAATTTGTGTCAGTGACTGATGACGTGTGCAGACTAGAACAAGTTGCGAGCTGAGCTGTGCCTATCGTGACAAAATAATGTTTATTTGTGTTTAATTAAATATTGTGTACTTATATTCATGTGTTCTTCAAAGTTGTAAGTATTGATATAATGATTTTCTTTCATTTATTTATGTAATTACTTATTTGTTTATAAATAATTATCAAATATGATTCATGGCGGAGCGATACACAGGCCGGCAACATTATCGATTTTTGCAAGCTAAAAATAGCGCTGCGCCTCTGACGTATTGCGACTGACAAACAGTTGTGTTACGCCATTTGCATTCAGCATCTGATTGTTTACGAATCGCCAAGCTGCTGCCCGCCTGAATCTGTGCTTTATATTAACTATTATTTGTTTATTTAAGTTAGTAAATGAATATATTTATTTATTTAAACAATATTATTATATTTATATTTATTTCAAAGCAGTTATTGAATATTTTTTTCGTACTTTTTCTATTTGTTTACCGTCTCGATGGCACTACTTTCGGCTATGCAAATTAGACTTGGTCTGCACAACACTTCCATAGATTAAACTAGAGTAGGAACGAAAGGCATAAAACGTTAGAACGAAGACAGGACATTGACATTTAATATTAATTAATTTACATTGTAATTGTTCGGGGGCATGTCATTGTGATTGTACCAATCTGTCGAAAGTAATATGTCGTTTGCAATTTGTTAATTTTTGCTGCTCTTGTGAACCAGGGTGAACAACAGCCGAATAGAAAAGTAACTCGTGTGTATGCCGCAGTGCCAAACGATTAGACCTGAGTTGCCAAACGATTTTCCCTGATTTTCTGGAACATTAAGATGAGTATACTCAACGTATTTGGCATGCAATGTGATTAATAATGCATCTCTTTTTCAGCGTGTGATGCATTAGCATATGTTTGTGCTCTGTTTTTCAGGATAAAATTTTCCAAGTTGTAAACTAAGAGTACAATTGGTAGTACTCAGAGATTAAGAAACATAACATATTTAAGATAAATAAGTGCTTAAAGAGGTCAGTGCCTGTTAACGCTAGCTAATTACCCAACAACATGGCTAGTTTAGCTGATTTCATAAAAGCAGGTAAAGAGTTACAATACACAGGAAAGGAGCTAGAACAATATGCTGATCAAAAATTTAAAGAAGCAAAAGATGCTGAGAGAGATGAACGCGCACAAGAAAGAGAACAGGAAAGACAACACAAAAAGGAGATTGCAGAACTAGCTGAGATAACAAAACAAAAACAGTTAGAATATGATAGGGAAAATAAACAGAAAGAAATAGAGATTAAGCTAAAACAGGAAAAAGAATTAAAACAAAAGCAGTTAGATCAGGAGAAAGAACTAAAGCATAAAGAGATAGATGAAATGGCAAGAGTTAAGGAAAAACAAATACAAGTAGAATCAGAGACACAGTTAAAGATGAAAGGTATGGATGTAGACTCACACGTAAAGATCTCTGCTACTAAATTAAAACGTCAACAAGAAGAAAATAAGTTCAATAAATACAAAAATATTATTAAACCATTCTGTAAAGAAGATACCATATCAGCCTGGACAGAAAATGTCGAGTATCAGTTTAAATACCACCAAGTTCCAATAGAGATGTGGGCTATGATTTATATGAAGAACCTGAGTGGTGTGCCCTTTAAGGTGATAGAATCAATACCAACTGATCTTAGATCTAACTATCAGTACATCCATGATAGGATAATGCAACACTTTTTACTTGATGCCCCTGGGTATCAGGTTCAGTTCTCAAATTTAAAACCAAAACCTAGTGAGACTTTCATTGATTAAGTCTCAAATGTCCAAAGTGTACTAAATAGGTGGCTTAATGCAGCTAACATAGGAAAAGATTTTGATAGACTTAAAAATCTAATAGCCATGGATAAGGTCATATCCACTATACCATCTCCTTTTGCTAAATTCCTGCAACAGTCAGACATTGAGACCATAGAACAATTTGAAAAGAAAGGCTCTGCATATTTTTCCTCAAATAGAGATATTTTTAAGACATCAAGTAGCGACTCTGAAATAGTTTCTTTTGTAAAGGACCAACCTAAAAACTATCAGAGTAATAGAAAACCATTTCATAAATTCGACAAGAAAGATAAGAAGGTGTCGAAATGTGTTTACTGTCAACTTTTGCATGACGCTTATTCTATGCGTGATAAATCGCCTAACTATCCGGCACATCTTGAGAATGTCATTAAGAAGCAACAAAACAAAAGAACTGCATACAGGCGTGCAGTCAAATGCTTCTTCTGTTCCAGCTACGGCCATTATTCAAATAAGTGCCTGGGGCGCCAACGTATGAAAGCCAACAATGCTATTTTGATTGATACATCTTCTGATAGTGGTAGTGAGACTGAGTGTGAAGTTGAAAATGAATTACCTTTTAACCAATCTGAAGATGTGTGTTGTGTAAACGATATATTAAGCTTTGACAGTTGTGAGCGATGTCACCAATTTCATGCAGACGGAAAATTAGAATGTGGACATACAGTACCATTCTCAACTGAGAGTGTAAATGCAGCATTAGCCTCCAGAGGCAATTTAGTGTTCCACAATGCAATGGTCAACGACAGACCATGCCAATGTTTGCTGGACAGCGGCAGCACCCTTATTGGTCTTAGAAAGGAACTGGTGAGTCCAAATGATTATACAGGTGACTCTGTCAAATGCCGAACTTTTTCGGGTAACATTGAAATTTACCCTTTGGCCAAAGCCCGTATTAACACTCCTTTCCTTTCTGGTACCTTTACTTGTGCAATACTTGACAACCCTTGTACTGATGTAATTTTGGGTTGCTTACCCCAATTGAAACAATGCACTAGCGATGAAATAGCTGCATGGGAAAAATTAAATGCAGCTAATGCAACAACCAGAGCAGACACTATAAAACATCAAGACACACTACAAGATGAGAGACTACTGTTGCTATCACCAACGAGCACAGATGATACCACCAGACAAAAACTCATAGAACAGCAGAAAGCTGATCCTAGTGTGTCTCCATATTTAAAATTATTGAAAGAAAAAGCCAAAGTGGAAAAAAACGCATCATGGTTCTTTAGACTTAGTAATGGTATTCTTACTAGGTATTATACAACTGGTAACCATGAGATTCAGCAAACGGTGTTACCTGTACAACACCGCCTAACTGTGCTAAAGATTGCACATGAGTCACCGTTTGCTGGTCACCTTGCATACGACAAAACCAGGGCCAGAATTCAGGCTCATTTTTATTGGCCAGGTTTTTGTAATAATATAAAATTATTTTGTCGTTCTTGTAATGTCTGTCAACAACTAGTACGTAAGGGTAAACATCCTACAGCTGAAGTACAACCTTCTACACTGGCATCTAGGCCATTTGAGAGTGTGGCGGTAGATATTGTTTGACCCCTGAATCAGGTGTCCAGCAAAGGAAATCGCTTCATATTAACGATGGTCGACCTATGTTCAAGGTGGGTTGAGGCAGTAGCTTTGAAATACATCACCTCCAAAGATGTTGCCAATGTATTTCTACACCTGTTCTCACGATTCGGATTTCCTCGTACCATCTTATCCGATCGTGGAACTCAATTCATATCGGCTGCAACGCAAGCCCTTACAAAAATGTTAGGGATTAAACAGCATTTTACAACAGCGTACCATCCAGCCAGCAATGGTATAGTAGAGAAAATTAACGGAGATCTTAAGCATATGCTGGCTAAGGTAACGGCAGAAACCCAGCTGATTGGGATACACTGTTACCAACAGTGCTGTTCGCCTATCGGGAGATTCCCCATTCAAGCACGGGTTTCTCACCGTTTGAATTAGTATACGGGGCTAACCCACGTGGACCCCTAACCATTTATCATCAGGTAATAACTAATTCCATTGAAATTCCAACCCCAAAAACACCTTATGAAATGGTGACAGAAACACGAGATAAAATCATGAAATCGTGTATCATAGCTAAGGCAGCTTTGGAGAGGAAGGGTCAAATCTACCGCCAATACGCAAACAAAGGGGCTAGAACAATCGATCTTGAACCAGATCAAGACATACTTTTGTTACTTCCAGACAAACGAAATTTATTATTGACCTCATGGCAAGGGCCATTCAAGGTGGTAGGAAAAATTTCAGATGTCGACTATGAAATATCGATAAACGGACACTTAAAGATATTTCATGTCAACATGTTGAAACCCTACTTTTCACGACAAGAGACAGAAGTAGAGACAGACGAACACAGTGCACCCACACCTAGTGATGAGACGACAGACGTACACAATGCAACTACACTAGTTAGCGAGACTGGCAAATCCGACGAGATGCATACACTTAGTGAAATAACAGAAATCGCACTTAGCACCACTACCGTACTGAATCAGGTAGACGACGACGGAATGGAACTACCTGTTCCTATTGTAGACAAAACTGCGACATTAGATAGCATACGGATAGAACAGGGACTAACAGACGTTCAACGACGACAATTAATAGAATTAGTGACGGAGTATAAAGACATATTTTCTGACATTCCAGGTAGGACGGACAGAATCGAGCACTCCATTCTTCTTTCGGACTCTAAGCCTATAAAATGCAGGCCGTACTCTATATTGGAAACAACAAGCTGCCATAAGAGTTGATAATGAAGTAAGCCAATATCAGCCTATTAAGAGAGGTGTGAGACAGGGATGTGTTATGTCTCCAGATCTGTTTTCCCTGTACAGTGAAAATATTTTCAGAAATATTGAAGATATGGAAGGAATCAACATTGGGGGACGATGCATCAATAACATTAGATATGCAGATGACACAGTCTTGATTGCAGACAATGAACAGGACCTGCAACATTTAGTAGATGCGGTTGTTACACACAGTGAACAACTAGGGTTAGAATTAAATTGTAAAAAGACACAGATTATGGTCGTCACTAAGAAGAACGAAATACCACAGTGTAATATACAAGTAAATGGGAATATTCTTCAACAAGTGAATAGGTACAATTACCTCGGAACAGTAATAACATCTGATGGGAGATGCCTTGAAGAGATTAGAACAAGAATCGCCATGGCAAAAGTAGCCTTTAGCAAGATGAAAAACATACTGACCAATAAAAAGATGTCAATTGAAACGAGAAAAAGAGTGTTGAGATGCTACATAGAACCTGTACTTTTATATGGATGTGAAGCTTGGACAATGAGCAGCCAGGCTGAAAAACATCTGATGGCTGTAGAAATGTGGTTCCTGAGGAAAATGCAAAGAATACCATGGACAGCCAGAAAGACCAATGAACAAGTCCTTCAAGAAACAAATGAAGATCGTAAACTGATCAGAGACATTAGACATAGACAGTCACAATTTTTTGGGCATGTTATGAGAAGAAATGATTTGGAGAACTTGGTGACAACTGGTAAGATCGAGGGGAACAGACCAAGGGGAAGACCTAGAAACAAGTATCTGGATGGCTTGGCCTTGTGGCATGGTCGAGACAAAAACACGGAACTGATCCACGACTCTGTTGATCGAGTGAGATGGCAGAACATGACCGCCCACGCTTACCGGCATGGCACATGATGGATGGATGGACTCTATCCCACTCAGCTATAGAGAAAATCTAAATAAGGAAATTCTTAATTTAGAAGCTAGTGGGATCATACAGAAATCTACATCTGAGTACTCCTTTCCAATAGTCCTAGTTAAGAAAAAAGAATCCACAATTCGTCTGTGTGTGGACTATAGAAAGCTCAACAACGTCACTAAGATCGACGCTTAACCAATTCCTTCCTGCGAAGATCTTATTCTTGACATGTCCACCTCCAAAATCTTTTCTAAATTAGATCTTACTAAGGGATATTGGCAGGTCCCTATGCAGTCTCAATCCATTCATCTTACTGCTTTTTCAACACCATTAGGACTTTACGAGTGGCGTTTTCTTCCTTTCGGACTTCGAAACGCTCCTGCCACTTTCGTACGTTTAACTAGAGATCTACTTCATGGAGTGACGAATACAGTGACGTATATAGATGATATATGTGTCCATACAGATGACTGGACAACACACTTACTGAAACTAAGACATGTCTTCGATAGGTTGCGACTCTTTGGTCTCACTGTCAAACCGAGCAAAGTTGAATTGGGCCTACAAGAAATTGATTTTTTGGGTCATGTCATTTCACAAGGTCAATTAAAAACTGACAATAGAATTATTACCAAAATTATGAACCTGACCATGCCAACAACAAAGAAGCAGGTCAGAAGCCTTTTGGGTTTAGTAAATTACTATAGCAAGTTTATACCAAACTTAGCGGAAATTACAAGTGTATTTTCAAATGTTTTAAAAGCATCTGTAAAATTAGATGTCAAAGATGCATTATTAATTTCTGCATTGTCAAAATTGAAAATCCTATTTAGTAATGTACCAATCCTCCGCTTGCCTAATCCTAGGCTCGTTTATTATCTTAGGACAGATGCCAGCAGGATCTCCATCGCTGCAGTACTAGGCCAATTTTATGATGGCATCTTCCATCCGATTTGCTACGTGAGCCGCAAGATCACACCTGCTGAGTCCAGATATTCCATATCAGAGTTGGAAGCCCTGAGCGTCATCTATGCGGTGAGGAAGCTGCATCGATTTCTAGCGGGTGTTCACTTCGTTGTCCAGACAGACAACTCCCCAATCACGGTCATACAAAGTGGTGTGCATCAGAATGACCGTATATACAGGTGGTCGTTAATACTACAAAATTATACTTTTAGTATAGAGCATATTAAGGGTAAGGACAACATTCTGGCAGATACCCTTAGTCGACCATCTGAGGTAGAAATACCAGATATCCCACATGAGAGTGTAGAGTAATAGAGGTTAAATTAGTACATTAGAATATTCTATATGAAATATTTTATGAATACATAGACATTATGTTCTGAACTAGGTACTAAGAACAGTGAACTATGTGTCCGTAGACAGGAAAATAAGAACTGTACTCCGTGAACCAGTATATCACCTTGTAAACTTAGACAGCTCGTTACATACTAAGCTCCATATGTGTTCCGGTGAATCATCTGTGTTAAGCAGGGAAAAACAGTGTCAGAACAGTACATAAATAACAAACACGAAAATACTTGTCTACGACACCAGCAAACTCTACAGGTGCAATACCCATAGGACACAAGTATGACTGTGTAATGTATTTAATATACCCAGGACAATTGTGTATATATACTATGCCAATGAAAGCAATTTCTAAACATTAGGGCAACGACTAACCTGAGGTATTTAAATACCATGTATATATAAACTCATTGTGATATGTATTATAACGTTTTAATATAGTGATAAATTATAGTGAGATTAGATCACTCTAAGATACATTTAGAGTTAGGAAATATAATAGTTTTCATTTTCTTTAGTAGTTTAGATAGATCATTAATTTACCCACTTACTTAGCTTAAAAGTAGATTAGAATAGTAATTTAAACGTAATAACATCTAATTATAAACTAGGATAAAAAGTTTAGATAGTAATAGTACCATTTAGTTTGTTACATTTCACTTTGGGTCATTTCACTAGAGTTCATGCCATCTTAATGAACCAGTCCATTTAACAAACTTGTTCATTTAATACTATGATTAATTTACACCGGATAGGATAAAAGAATCATACATATAAACATACATCATTTACACCATTTAGAGTAAAAATATCAATCATATATTTTTTTTTCATCTAAAAACATTATTCATAATTTTGTTATATTTCACATTACCCATGTTAGAAAGGGACATACTTTATTACATTTCACATTACCCATGTTAGAAAGGGACATAATTTATTACATTTCACATTACCCATTTTAGTTAGTTACATAACTCATCTCACATCAATTTCATTTTAAATAGTTAGATTACTTCCCTTAAATTAGATTAAAGTAGGTAACACATTAAATACACATTTATAGAATTAGTATTAGTATTTCAGTAGTTAGAGTATTATTTCAGTAGAATATAGTGGTTAATAATAGCAGGGTACAAACCATCAACCCTTTTTCTTACATGTAAATATGTTGTAAATACATGACTCGTGCAGCAATTTACGCACAGTCATGAAGCTCAACTTTCTCAAACTGAGCCAAACTTGTACAGTGTCACTCCAAGGTTTTTAAATAATTGTGAAGGTAAAAGATGTGTGACAGAAGTGTAAAAGTGAGAGCATATGTAAAATAGACAAGAGAGAGTGAGATCAGTCAGCGGATTTTTTCTGCCGCTCAACGCGATTGTTTTATTTTTTGTCTGCGTCAAATGTTTGCTTTCGATGTTGAAAGTGTGCTGTCTTGAATGTGTTGTGTGTAGTTAGTGTAGATCTTAGAAAAAGTATTTTAAGTCTCATAAGACGGAAACGTGGTCACGAATTAGTGTTATACACTGGTTTGTGGCCGCATTTAACCGAATTATGGCACTTGAAAACTAACTTACATACATATTATAAACAAACACACATGTTAGAAGTTAGATTATAATATTAGTTAGATCCAAACACGCAAACATCCAGGAAAACTAACATGTAAATTGCATACATTTTCGGTAGATCAAAGGGAGATAACTCCGGGTCAGGTGACACAATAGACAACGAAACACTAACTTAACAGTGAAAGATAACTTTACACGCGGAAGTGAGATAGGTAAAGCCTGTCGCACACAGCTTGTGTAATGGTTGTTTAATATTATATGGGGGACATGAAGGAATTCATGTGTTGACCCTAAGAAAGTCAACTTTGTATGGGTAGTGAGTTAATTTACTATTTGAGGGCAAGTCTTATAAGACAATGGTCCGGTTCAGACATACCTCTAATTAATATAATATTGCGATTGAGAAGAGGGCTCACGCCAACCAGACAAGTTTGTGGCGATTGCCAGTAGCCAAGTAAAGTGATACTACATTGTGACAATAGTCAGTGGAAGTCTATTGAATTACCCAAAGCCAGGTTATCAGCAGTCTTTGACACAAATTAGATACACTAATTTTTTAGAAACCTCTTGCGTCACAACCAAGGAGTCAAAGTTGGTGACGCAAGACAGGAGGGGAGGGTGTGTGTCAAAGACT
This sequence comes from Cepaea hortensis, assembly GCA_963921405.1. Classification (NCBI taxonomy): domain Eukaryota; kingdom Metazoa; phylum Mollusca; class Gastropoda; order Stylommatophora; family Helicidae; genus Cepaea; species Cepaea hortensis. Next base: position 88,005,757 of record OY992882.1, on the reverse strand, counting down.
GAAGCATAGAGGTCTGAGGTCTGCCTCAAGATAGAAGACCACCGGGAAGAGTGGTCAACCTCAAGCAGATCAGAGGTAACACAGTGCCCCGGTATGAGGGCAGGGTAGGTGATAGGAAGGGGGACTATTAACTAGTTCTCTCATGAGACACGGAGGCGTCGACCAGATAGTTAGTACTCTGGTCACGGCAGTATCACGCCTACGTGATAGCCACAGAGAAGTGGATTGCCACTCAATAGGAGACGGCTGCTATAAGCGTGCTGAGTGTGACAGCACGCAAAAAGTCGAAGGACGCACAAGGTCCTTCCGCGTGCTGTGTAGCCACGCGAGGAGAAGAATCAGACTGGGGACTGACTTCTTAGCGAGCGCACCGTTTAGTGTCGATAGGGGTTTCTGTAGCCAAGTAGATAGAGATTAGCAATAGGGTTAGGAAACTAGTGATAGGCAATTCTGTGGCTTTGTGTGTGATTTGATAGCGACTGTTTTGTAAATGTAAAGAGCCAACGGCAATAAAATGTATCATCCATTTCCTCTCACACGACTTGCAAGTTTCATGTGTGGTGCGAGAGAAGTAATCCTATGATGCCTGAAACATCGGTTGCTGACAGTTATAAAACCTAGTAGAACGAGTAAACAGGCACAGTGCAGAATGTGGCTTAGATATTAACATCCAAAAATCAAAAACTATGATAATTAGCAGTGAAAAGGAAAGGTCATCAATGAACATCACAGTAAACGGGCAGATACTAAAACAAGTAACAAGTTTCTCTTATCTTGGACATATAATAACAGATGATGGCAGAAGTGAAATAGAAATCAAAAAGAGAATAGGAATGGTCAAAAATGCTTTCAATGGCATGAAATCAGTATTAACATCTAGAGAGATTAATAACGCATTAAAAATGAGAATTGTCAAATGCTACGTATATTCAACGCTACTGTATTGAGCGGAAGCCTGGACGTTGAACAAGCATCTAGAAAGTCGCATACAAGCCCTGGAGATGTGGATATACAGACGAATATGTCGTATTTCTTTGGAACAAAAACAATCAAATGCAGAATTTCTAGAAAAACTAGGAATGAAGAGAGAGTTGATGAAAGAAATAAAGAGGAGGCAAGTAAAATATTTCGGCCATGTTAAAAGACATGATACTCTTATAAACACCATACTCGAAAGCAAGGTTGAGGGCAAGCGAGCAAGAGGTAGACAACGATACAAGTGGGAGGATAACATCAAGAGATGGACGAACATCAGCCTGCCAGAATGTACAGTCAAGGCGAGATACAGACAGTGTTGGATATCCATTGCAGCCAACCTTCATTGTGGAGACGGCACCTGATTGATTGACTGAAAGATGCAACAGAGTGGTCTCACAACATATTTATTTTCTACACCTTAGCATAACGAATTGACACATAATTCATCAATGCGCAATAAAGTACAATTTTGTTAATAATTCATACAAAATACACAAATAAAACTAAGCTCGTCAGTTAGTTTCAGCCATAGACCGTGGACGGGTTTCTAAACTGACTTGACTTTTCCAAAAATAAAAAAAAAGCCATGTTGCATGATGAACACTAATTAAAGCAACTCAATAAATATTTAATAGAATTTAGTCGTACATTGTTTAACTCTATAATTCTACATCTCCTTGTCTTATATATAAAATGCAAAGTGTGTGGATATGTCTGTATGTATGTCCTTTATGCGTTCGCGAACGGCCCATCCGATTGAGATGAAATTTTCTACACGCCTTTCTCTCATTCCAGCGCTGCCAACTGTCATATTTTTGTTTCTTCTTCCTCCTCCTCCCTCCTCCCCCTCCCTAAATACGTACGTAAATATATGATGATGATGATGAAAGAATCCCCGAACCAAAACGCTAGGACAAGCGAAGAAAATGACGTGACTACACATAATCGTCACACGGCAATCATCATCAAGTGTCGTGCCGGCTGGCGTAGGCGTTCATGGTTCTCCATAGATCTCAGTCTTTGGTTTTCTGGATCAACTCTGCTGCTGATATATATGCCTCCATGTCACGGCAATATCAATAACAATTCATCTTTTTATGTGTAAGGAAGTTATCTACAGTCGTGTAGAAGGGAAGAACAATCAATGGAAGGACCGAAATCACAGAACCTAGACGAGTATGAATGCGGAATGGCGAACTACCTCCTCCTCTCTTCTCCTCCCTCTACCTCCTCCCTCCACCCTCCTCCTCCTCCCTCCTCCTACTCTTCCTCCTACCTCTACCTCCTCCCTCTACCTCCTCCCCCTCCTCCTCCTCCCTCTCCCTCCTCCTTCTCCCTCTCCCTCTTCCTCTCCCTTCCTCCTCCATCCTCCTCCCTCCTACTCCCTCCTCCTCCCTACTCCTTCTTCCTCCTTCTCCCTCCTCCTCCCTCCTCTTCCCTCCTGCTCCTCCCTCTCCCTCCTCCCTCTCCCTCCTCCCCCTCCTCCTCCCTCATCCTCCCTCTCCCTCCTCCTCCCCCTCCTCCCTCATCCTCCTCTTCCTCCTCCTCCTTCTCCCTCCTCCATCCTCCTCCTCCTCCCTTTTCCTCCTCCCTCCTCCTCCTCCCTCTACCTCCTCCCTCCTCCTCCATCTACCTCCTCCCTCCACCCTCCTCCTCCTCCCTCCCTCCTCCTCTTCCCTCCTCCCCTTCCTCATTCTCCCTCCTCCTCCCTCCTCATTCTCCCTCCTCCTCCCTCATCCCTCTCCCTCCTCCTTCTCCCTCTTCCTCCTCCCTCCTCCTCCCTCCTCCTCCCTCCTCCTCCCTCCTTCTCCCTCCACCTCCTCCTCTCTCCTCCTCCATCCTCCGCCTTCCTCCTCCTCCCTCCTCCTCCCTCCGTCTCCCTCCTCCTCCCTCCTTCTCCCTCCTCCTCCTCCCTCCTCCCTCTCCCTCCTCTCCCTTCCTCCTCCCTCCTCCTACCTCCTCCCTCCTCCTCCCGCCTCCTCCTCCTCTCTCCTCCTCCTCTCTCATCCTCCTCCCTCCTCCTCATCCTCCCTCCTCCTCCTCCTCCCTCCTCCCTCCTCCTCCTCCCTCTCCTCCTCCTCCCTCCTCTTCCCTCCTTCTCCCTCCTCCTCCTCCCTCTTCCTCCTCCTCCTTCTCCCTCCTCCTCCCTCTTCCTCCTCCTGTTCCCTCCTCTTCCCTCCTTCTCCCTCCTCCTCGCTCTTCCTCCTCCTCCCTCCTCTTCCCTCCTCCTTCTTTCTCCTTCTCCCTCCTCCTCCTCTCTCCTCCTCCTCCTCCCTCCTTCTCCTCCCTCCTCCTCCTCCTTCCTCCTCCCTCTTCCTCCTCCTCCTTCCTCTCCCCTCATTCCTCCCTCATTCCTCCTAATCCCTCCTCCTCCCTCCTACTCCTTCCTCCTACTCCTGTCTCCTCCTCCTCCCTCCTGCTCCCTCCTCCTCCTCCCTCCGTCGAATATGAATTAAATGATATGCTCCCCACCAGGGACTGGGTGAAGCCGGGCCGGGTCGTATTTTTTGGGAACGGGAACGGGAGCAGTGGCCGAATATGAATTAAATAAGACGCTCCATTTACCCAAGTTTATTGTTTGGGGAAGATGTAAAGATCTTTCAAGTGCTCTTTCTAATAATAGACAGACAGACAGACAGACAGATAGATAGATAGTCGGGAACGGTAACGGGAGCTTATATGACTACTTATATGAATTAAATGAGATGCTCCCCACCAGAGTCTGGGCGAAGCCGGGCCGGGTCAGCTAGTTTTATTAATAAAAACAGACACAGGTCCGATATGTCGCGATTCTGCCAATTTCTCGAAGTCAAACTTTAAATGTCTTTACTGTATGCCAAAATATTGAAATTTTTTTTTTTTCGAGCAAGACATTCATAACTTCTCACTACCATGCAAGATGGAAGATTAACCTTTTGAGCCCACGATAAAGTTGGCATTCACAAATTTCGACTGACAGTTTCGAATTAATCCAATTAGAAAACGTCAGGGGTATTTTCGTATACAGATATTACGGGCGCACAGTAAACTTTCTGTGCACCCGACGACCGTGGATTTTCAAAAAAACCAAACAGCACCAGTATTTGATAACGAAGGCCTAACTTACAAGCTACAGACATATGGCACACCACAACTTCTCCTTTCACTCTCTAAAATATATAGTAACTGTAAACTACTATAGAACTCACAGCCTACAGTCCCACAGCAGTTTCTATTTTTCACATGCAGAACTATCCTCTGAATTACAAGTCACAAACTGCAGACCTACTAACTACTACACATCTTTGACTCACATAACTGTCCTGTGAGCCACCATCATCATCATCAGCATCAAGTGCCGTGTCGGCTGGCGTAGGCGTTCATGGCTCTCCACAGATCTCGGTCTTTGGTTTTCTGGATCAACTCTGCTGCTGATATTCCTCCGTGCCACCGTCTCAATCCATCCAGCATCACTTCTCTTGGTCTATCTCTGCCTCTCTTCCCCTCGATCTTTCCAGTTGTTACGATGTTCTCCAATGCCTCTCTTCTCATCACATGACCGAAGAAAGATGTTTGTATCTGTCTTATTGTTGTATATAATGTTCTAGTTTCATTAGCCTGTTTCAGGCAGTCGTCGTTAGTTACTCTGGCAGTCCAAGGAATTCGCAACATTCGTCTCAGGAACCACATCTCTGTTGCTTCTAATTTCTTCTTAATGTGTTCATTTACATTCCAAGATTCACTGCCATACAGCAAAACTGGTTCTACATAGCATTTCAGCACTCTCTTTCTTACATTCAGTGATAGTGACTTATTGCATAAGATACTCTTCATTTTCTGAAATGCGGCTTTTGCCTGCCCTATTCTGCTCCTAATCTCTGTTGTACATCTTCCATCTGATGTTATAAGTGCCCCTAGGTATCTAAAATTATCAACTTGGTTAAGGATTTTCCCTTTTATTTCTATGTCACATTTTGGTGTCACCATTTTCTTTGATATTACCATTGTTACTGTTTTCTTGATATTCAAGGAGAGTCCTTTCCTTGCACTCTCTGTTACTACAACTTCTAATAATTGTTGTAGGTCTGTTGAATTATCCGCCACCAATACTGTGTCATCTGCATAGCGTATATTATTTATATTATAACCACCAACTAGTATTCCTGGCATCTCTTTGATCTCTCTCGTGATAAGCGCAGAACGTTTCAGGGCAGGAAACAAATCTGAGAGCAGCCACCGTGGTGGAGTTTCGAGGTGGAGAAGGCTTGGGTGGATAAGCGTAGTGCTGTAAGGAGATGGCAAAATGCCAAGAAGAACAGAGCTGGTCATCCTAGTCCCTGCTTGCACTTAGAAAGAGAGATGCACACAAAAGTAAGCTACTTAAAAAAAAACTGGTCATGGTTGTTAAAAGCGAAAAATGGGCAGAGGTGTGTCAAAGAGTAAGCACAGACAAGTCACTGAAATTGTTCTGGCGACTACATAAAAGCATGAGTGGTGTTGTCAAGAATAAGAACATTTCTGACTTCCAAGGTGCTGACCTCATCTGGCAGAGGACTGATGAGGACAAGGGCAAAGCCCTCTTTGATCGCTACCTTGAGCAAAGCAACCAGACAGACATGGGAGGCCGAAATCTGGCCAAGGAGGTCACTTCAGACAGATGCAAGGCCCAGAACACTTCGGATGAAGTCACAGTGACAGTGAAAGAAATCAAGGCTGTGCTTCGACGATCAAAAAACAGTGCTCCAGGTCCTGATGGCATAAGATACGACGACATAAATAGGTGTATCGACAATGAGCTAGAGAAACTAGCAGACATGTACAACAACAGTATAGGGAGTGCTAGCATCAAGGAGGAATGGTTACACAGCTATCTGATTCCCTTGCCGAAGCCTGACACAGACCACAAAAAAATTCAGGGATATCGAATTATAACCATGCAGAATACAATAGGCAAGCTGCTGGAGAAGGTAATTGCCAGGAAAATATCAAGCCAACTAGAGAGGCAAGGTGTTTTCCCACCCACCCTGGGTGGGTACCGTCCAAAGAGAGAAACCTGGACCAATGCAGCAGTCTTTGCCCAGGATGTCTATGAAGGTTTCCACTCAGGCACTGAAACCGTTGCTGCAGCGATTGATCTTGAGGACGCATACAACAGAGTACCACTGGATTTTTTAATGTTTCAGCTTCTCGAACTAAACGTAAGTCCATTCCTCCTTAGTTGGATCGCTGCAGCCCTCTTCCAACGGAAAGTAGTTTTTAGATGTGGCAGTTGGACTTCGGAACCAACAGCAATATATCCTGGCCTACCACAGGGATCACCATTATCTCCGGTACTGTTCAACGCCTACACAGTGAGAATCACCAGTGAGCGGATCACTGGACCTGGCAGGACATTGTCATATGCCGATGATGTTTTAGTGTATCGTCAGGGGAAGGATAGAGAGGAGGTTGCTGTGGAACTACAAACCGAACTCAATCGCATAAGTACTTGGTGTGATGAAGCTGGGGCAATGGTCAACCCAACAAAGGCAACAGTGACTTGGTTCTCGTTGAATAATCATATTGTCAACACTCCAACACCAACTGTAATGCTGTGTTCAGAGACGGTGGAAAGAACGCAGGCAATGAATTACCTGGGGATACGGTTTGATCGAAGCCTTGCTTATAATGTGCACATAGACCAGGTGATAACAAAGGCCAAGCGGGGTTTGGCAGCGATGCGGGTGATGGCGGCAGCAAACTGTGAGCAGCGCCATCTATGTCTTCTGTACGAGGGGTTGGTCATGTCCGTTTTGGAGTATGCAATGGCAATCCTGACTCTCAGCCATAAGCAGATAGAAAGGATGGAAAGGATACAGAATGAAGCTATGCGCATTATTCTTGGATGTACAAGAGATACAGCATGCAGGGCGATGCGCTACCTTCTTGGTTTTCCAACCATTGAAGAGAGAATACAAGGTTGCAGGGCACGCGCCTACCTCAGAATTAACGCAAACACACAATATCCACTGCATAGTGAAATTAGGAAGGTGAAGGGCAGCAGGTTAAACAGAGGACGGTCGTGGATGGGTCAAGCCGAAGACATTCTTCAACAGGTGTGTTCACTTGAGGACTTAGAACCTGGCTAGGAGTGGGTGCAAGTGCCAACAGACTTCTGCACATCCTTTTCAGTTTGCATCCAACTAGATAGAAAATGCAGACATGAAAATCCGGCTGCTGTTGAGGCTGAAGTACAAGCGTTGATTTTCGAGAATTCGCTAGACGGTGACGCGGTCATCTACACAGATGGGTCGGTCGTCCGACATGTGAGAAGCTCATGGGCCTTTACAGCTCGGGCCGGAGGGAGAATTGTGAAGGAGGACTCTGGTGCTTTCACTGAAACCACAAGTAGCCTGACCATGGAAGTCATGGCAGTAAGTAAAGCAATAACATGGCTCGAGACACAGACATTCACTAGGGCTTGTTTCCTTAGCGACTCAATGAACATGATCAAGAGGATAGAGGAGGGGTCGATCCGAAGAGAATGGTTGCTGCCTTTGGAGCGGTCTAGACTGGCAAAGATTAGTTTCATCTTCGTGCCAGGGCATGCGGAAGTACAAGGAAATGAGCGGGCTGACAAGCTCGCAGGTGTGGAGGGCAGACGCGCCATGGACCAGGCCGACATTCTGAATGCTCTACGAGAAGTAAGACTTTTGCGAGAACCAAGTGATGACTGTGAATCTACAACAATGGCCAGACTGCGAGAGCAGCAAATTAAAAGAGGAGTGGCCAAACAAGAACACTACGCAGGAAGCCAAAGAAGATTTATAAACCAACACAGAACTGGCGTCGTTAGCCGCTACACGTTGCGGGATTTACTGAGGAGGGGATCCGAGCACTTATGGACTGAATTGTTCGATGTGCAATGAGGATGATCTGTCGACTAACTAACTAACTAACTGATCTCTCTCATTATTACTTCGCTATACAGGGAGAAAAGATCTGGTGACAAGACACACCCTTATCGTACTCCTAGCTTTATCTGTTCGTACCTACCCTCTTTATTTCCCATTTTAATTGCTGCTACTTGGTTCCAGTAATCATTCTTTATTATTCTTAAATCTTTTCCATCAGTATTGATATCTTCCAACATTTTAATCAGTTCATCTTGTTTTACTTTATCAAATGCCTTAGTATAATCTATGAAGCACAAATATATGTCTCTCTGTTTCTCTATTGATCTTTCTATTAGTGTCCGTAATGTATAAATTGCATTGTTTGTGCCATTTCCTTCCACAAATCCATACTGTTCTTCACTAATTTCCATTTTTATTTTATTTTTGGTTCTTCTCATTATGATTCTAAGTAGAAGCTTAGTGATATGGTTTATAAGGTTAATTGTACGAAAATCTTCACAATCAATTGCTCCTGGTCTTTTTGGTATAGCTATAAATACAGATTTCAGCATATCACTGGGTAAATATCCACTGCTGTAAATATCATTCAACATTTTGGTTAATATATCTACTCCAAATTCTCCCAATACTTCTAATTCTTCTATTGTGATTTCATCTGGCCCAGCTGTTTTTCCTTTCTTCATACGTTTCATAGCGTCAGCGACTTCTTCTTTCAGAATAGGTGGACCTTCTAAGTTACTATCTTCTGTTAATTCTCCCCTTTCTCCTTTATATAATTATCTTATATACTCATTCCACCTCTTTATTATAGCATCCTCCTCTAATATTATCTTTTCTGTTCTTGATTTCAAACACCCTGTATTTATTCTTATTTTTTCTTCCTGTAAGCTCACTGATTTGTCTGTGCATATTTTTTGTATCTTTAATGGAATTTAATTCAATTGTTTTGCATTGCTCGTTTAACCAACTTTCTTTAGCCTTCCCACATTTATCTTTTATTTCTTTATTTATCTTAGCGTATTCTTGTTTGTCATTTTTACTCTGTTTTCTTTTGTCCATCAGTTGTAAGATATCTTCATTCATCCATTTTTTCTTAGCTATTTTGCCTCTCTCCGGTAATACTTCTTTGCTAGTTTGATGAATGGAGTCCCTTAACATTTCCCATTGTTCATCTATACTCTGTATTTTAGTTATTGCATTGTACCTATTTTTCACAGTCACTCTGTATTGTTCTTGCATTTCTTTATCTATTTTCAGAACCTCTTTATTAAGTCTCATGTTCTTAACCATTTTTTCCCCTCTCTTTAATCTTACTTTTATTTGTCCACATAGTGGTACATGATCACTATTACAGTCAGCACCAGGCATTGTCTTTACATTAATTAAAGCATTTTAAATCTTTTATTAATTAGTATGTAGTCAATTTGGTTGCGTATTTTCTTATCAGGGCTTATCCATGTGTACAGTCGTCTTTTATGGTGTTTAAGCCATGTGTTTCCAATTATCATATCATTGATATTTGCCCATTCTATTAGCTTTTCCCCTCTTTCATTTCTTGTACCTAAACCATAATTCCCCACTACATTCTCCATTTTTCCCTTTCCTACTTTTGCATTAAAATCACCAAGTATTATTTTTATTTCTTGTGATCCAATTTGAGCCATCGCCATTTCTATTTCGTCGTAAAAGTGTGGTATTTCTTCATCACTACTGCTTGCTGTTGGTGCATATACTTGTATAATATTTATGTCTATTGGTTTGCCTTTGATTTTTACCATAATAACTCTATCTGAAATACACCAGTATCCATTAATTGACTTGGCTGTTTTTTCGTCTAATATTATTCCTACACCTTTTTCATGTGTATCCCCTCCAGAATAAATAATTGTGTGATTGTCAGCTATAATTTTGCCCGATCCCTTCCATCTCATCTCACTAACGCCTAGTATATTCATTTTCATGCTATCCATCTCTCTTAGAACATTGGTCAACTTTCCTAGCTCATTTAATGTTCTAACATTCCATGATCCTACTCTAAATTTATTTATTTTAGTTAAGATGTTGCCATCAGTAGTTGGATGACGGTCTGGTGTCACCTGTGGCTCATGACTGTCCCTACCTGACGAGGATGCCCTAAGACAGCCATTAACGTCCTTCACTGACTTTGATATATATATGCCACCATAGAAACTCATAATCTACAGCACTTGCACAACTATCATGTGAACTGCCTTATAACTCAAGCTGTAGACACACCACAGCTTCTTGTTTCATAATAAGAACTGTCCCATGAGCTACCATAGAACTCACTATTCAGTACACTACTCGAGTAGTCATGATAATTTCTCTCCAACATTTGCTTCTTCTTCCTTTTCTTTTTTAATTCACTTGGAATCATGTGTTTGTATCTGCATTCTTGTATTTTGTATAAATGTCAGCCTGTTTTTTTTTTAGTTCAGTCAGCTGTCTGAAAAGTATTGTTGTCCACTGTCTATCTGAACCGAAAACTTTACCTGTAGATGACATTATCAAGGCAGTCTTAGAGCACGTGTTCTGCTGTATGGGACATCATTAGTCCACACGTGCATATGGCTAAAACATATGCTGTATACTACAATGGTGAATATTCCATTCCCACTAGGCTATCTTTAAAAACATTATGTTCCCACATTATTCTCCAGTGATAAAGAGAGCAATCCCACAGTATCCCAGAGTCATCATCATCATCATCATCATCATCATCATCATCATCATCATCATCATCATCATCATCATCATCATCATATCATCATCATCATCATCATCATCATCATCATTGTCAGAGTCTTGCGTAGAGCAAGACAAGTAGCTCGTTTTCTGGCAAGTGTGAAGCAATATCAAACTATCAAATCACTCGAAGTGAATATCCGAAAGTATTATTCACACGCTTTATTTACGCGCTGCATTTATTATCGCACAAACATCGCGCAATGACAATCCATAGCAATCATTACGACATGAACACTATCACTACAATACATAATAATACATGCAAGCAATAAACATCTCACTTACAAGTCAAACTATTCAAGCGTTCGAATCAGTCTCCCACTGTCGTACAGGCTAGCTCTCAATGCAGATTCAAACACTTCTCGCATACCCATGCGACCTGTCCGTTCCAAACACCTAAACCCGTCTGCCAGTTCTGGAGTTTTACACGCTACACGCCAGTCGGCGCTCACGTCAGCTAGTGTGACCCCTGCACGGTTCACGGGGTGTACTGCTGACCAGCGGTCGTTTAAGCTTCGCTCAATTGCTGTGCTTGGCTGTTTATCGTCGAAGACGCCGCGTTCTCTCTGCAGTGTTTAACATCACTCAGGGTTGCGTGTTGTTATGTTGTCTGGCGTTGGTACAGACAACGCGTCGCAACCTCGGATGTGAGACCTTGACAATCATCATCATCATCATCATCATCATCATCATCATCATCATCATCATCATCATCATCATCACCATCATCATCATCATCACCATCATCATCATCATCATCATCATCATCTTCCACTTCTGCCGTCAAGCGCCGTGGGGAGGAATAATTTGCGTTCCAGCGCCCAGTGGGCGGCACTGGATAGTGTCATTCTGTATGGTTGTACAATGTCTTTGATGTTGTCAATCCAGTTTCTTCTTGGACGTTCTCTTGGTCTCGTCGCAGATGATCTTTGATGTAAAGCCAGTGACGGTAGTTGTTGGTGTTGCATTCTAACGACATGGCCAAACAACTTGATCTTCTGTCTTTCAATAAAGGTGGCACAAGGTGTTGATCCCACTGTCTGTCTGATGACAGCATTTCTTAATCGGTCTCGGATTGTTAAGTTGGCAGTTCTCCCCAGGCATCTCCTCTCGCAGGTGTTGATTTTGCGAAAGTGTGATTTGGATAAAGTCCAGGTTTGAGATTGGTAGCATAGGGTTGGTGTGAATATGCTGTTTATTATCTGTCGTTTTGCGGACATGGGTATATTTGGATGTTTCAGTAAGGGTGATAGTTAATATGTAAATGGACTAGCTTTTTGACATCTGATTTCGATTTCTCTGTCCAATCTGCCATCTTCTGTGATCATACAAGGGGCTTCTCGTAAGTCTTTAGCCTGACCATGAAAGAGTAGGCGGAAAAAATTGAAATTTGACACAGTGCTTATTCCTTCTCATTGTAGCCACCACCTGAATTTACGCATTTCTGCCTTTCTGCGTGACCTTGAAAAGTCCTTCAGAATAAAACAACCTTCTTTTTCGAACTAACCCAGTTATTTATTTGATTGTTTCGGGATTTGAAATTTAAATATTGAGCACAACCCACTACTGGCAACGCAGACCGTATTCTGGTATGAACCTAAGGCCTATCCACGTCAATATGGAAGCACTATACTCGAGTTTCGCTTTCGTTTGAGCTCGTCAGTAGTGCATATCCCTGACCGGATCTGGAAACAAGCCCCGGATCACTGGCGTGTAAAGCGAGTGTGTAACCACGCGGCACAAGCTGGACACGGCCAAATTATCATAACAGAATATTACAACGTCACTCATCGTAGGCTATGTTCAAGATGACGAGCTCAAACGAGAGCGAAACTCGAGTATAGTGCTTCCATATTGACGTGGATAGGCCTTAGGTTCATACCAGATATTTAAATTTCAAATCCCGAAACAAGCAAATAAATCATTTGATTATTGCTCACTGGATTTTAGGAGGCCTTGTGTTCCTTGCCAGTGAGAAGTCCTGATCGTTCGGGTCCACATCGATTGACGGACGTCAGTCGCGGCGATTGGGTAATCTTGAGCATAGCCTACGATGGGTGACGTTGTAATATTCTGTTATGATAATTTGGCCGTGTCCAGCTTGTGCCGCGTGGTTACACACCCGCTTCACACGCCAGTGATCCGGGGCTTGTTTCCGGATCCGGTCAGGGATATGCACTACTGACGAGCTCAAACGAGAGCGAAACTCGAGTATAGTGCTTCCATATTGACGTGGATAGGCCTTAGGTTCATACCAGAATACGATCTGCGTTGCCAGTAGTGGGTTGTGCTCAATATTTAACCCAGTTATCACAATCCAGGATGCCATCTTCGTCACTGTCAAAACGATTTCCTTTCAGCTGTTGTTGTTTTTTTAAGATTTGGGGAAAAAAAAGAGAGTCTGATGGAGCCAAATCTAGAGAATATGATGGGTGTGGAAGAATTTCAATATTCAAATCGTTGGCAGTTTGCAGCACAAGCCTTGCTTTATGGGAGGGCGCGTTGTCTTAAAGCAAAGGCAGAATTTGCGTTCTCGCTATCCCTCGTTTTCTGGTCACAGCCTTTCTTAGTTTGATAAGGAGATCTGCATAGTAGTGCCCATTAACCGTGTTGCCAAGAAGCATGTAATCTTTCAATATGACACCTTTGTCGTCCCAAAAAACAGTCAGCTTCACTTTCTTGTAGATTTTTGTGCTCTTGGCTTGACATGTGTTGGCGAGCCCGGGGTTTTCCACTGTATGCTGACAATTTTGGATTCTGGGTCATAATGGTGAATCCAAGTCTCATCTACCGTCACCATGGTCGTCAACATGGTTTTCGATCGCCACATGTTGTGCAACTGGCCACAGAAATCAACCCATGTTTGTTTCTCTTCACATGTCAGCAGGCGCGGGACCCAGCGGGCACACACTTTTCTCATGTTCGTTCTGTTGTGTAAACTTCTAAAAACTATACTCTTACTCAGTTTTGCTGAACCCGATATCTCTGCAATTGTCATTTTTCAATCCTGGTCTATGATTTTCTTCACTTTTGCAGCATTTGCATCATTGTACTCTGAGGATGGTCGTCCTTATCTTGGCAGATCAGCAAATTGGGAACGGCCACATTTAAACTGCAAACACAATTTTTGTTTACAGAAGCATACGAAGGACAGGCTTCCTTAAGCACTGGCTCTATCTCCCTGTGTATTTCTGTAGGTGTTTTTACCTGTAACATCAATAATTTTATCACAGTCCTGGCGTCTGATTTCTCCATTGTTCTGACAAACCGTTGGATGCGCAGATCTGGTCAATAGGGTGTGTTGTGCCATGCACCATATCGAGAAAACCAGTTGAGGAGGGAAATTCATAATTCATATGTCCATTACAAATTGAATGAGCTATACATGTGCCAAATTTCAACTTTCTCTGCCTACTCTTTCATGGTCAGGCTAAAGCTTATGAGAAGCCCCTTGTACTCCCAAGATATTTGCGTTCTTTAACTTGATTCAAAGTCGTGCTATTTATTTGTACATTTAGTGGGCCCGGCGATCAGCTAACTTGCATTGCTTCAGTTTTTGCTGTGTTTATACTCATATTGTATCTGCTGCAGGTTGAACTCAGATTATTAAAATGATTTTGTAGCCTGCCCTCATCGCTGTAAAACAGGCACTGATCGGCTGCAAATAGAAATTCATTAATTTCATGTGGATCAGTTGTTTCATCTGAAGTAAAGAGTTCTAAATTTTCTGAATCTGTTCTGTCAAGAATTGCTTCTTTGGATATTCTGTTCACGTAGACATTAAATAGCAGAGAAGAGAGCACACATCCCTGTCTCACTCCTGTATTGACTGTGAACATATCTGATATACCTTCTTGTGTTCTTACTGCACTTCGTCTCGAGTGGTAAATGGCTATGATGTTTTCTAGCAATTGTCTTGTATCCCATAGTCTTCAAGGATGGTCCATAATTTGTATCTGTCTACTCTATCGAAAGCCTTTTCCTGATCTACAAACAAAATATTCTGCTGATCACTATATTCGATAGTTTTTTCACATATTTGTCTAAGTGTAAAACGTGCATCAGTGCAACTTTTACCTTTCCGAAAACCGAATTGTACTTTGCTTAACTGTTGTTCAACTATGGGTCTAGCTCTTTGTTCCAATAGTTTTGCGTACATTTTCCCTATATGGCTCAGGAGTGATATACCTCTGTATGTTTCACACTCTCTCATATTGCCTTTATTATTCCATATTGGTACTATTATTGCCTGTTGCCAATCATCTGGGACTTTTCTTTCTTCACATGTTATCCCAGAGCGATAAACATTACAATTCCTACGGTGAGAAATTAATTTGTCACAGTATGCAACAATGATAAATATTACTTTCTCACAATGTTCAACAGGGATAAACATTAAATTCTCAGAGTATCCAACATTGCATTCTAACAGTATCCAACAGTGGTAGAGTTGAGTCGAGTCAAGAACCGACTTAGAGCACTCGGAACAATCTTACTGTGCTCTTTCCACATCAGCAACAACCAGCAAAGATTCCCAATACTAATGGCGGCAGTCTGATTATGTGTGTCTGGCCTTTCCTCCGAGTTTTGAGTGTCAGCAAGATTCTCTGATCATTCCCTCCAGCACCATTATGTCCAAGCTGAGATGATCTACTTGTTCTTCTGTACTATACACATGATTCCAAAGACCACATCTACCTTATCATGCACCAGCATCCCACCAAGTGGTGCAGACCCAGCCAATCTGTCCACCAGCTCGTTTCCCACCACACCAGCAGGTCTTGGGAAGAAAATCCAGCAGATGCTCTTTATTTTTGATTTCTGGATGAAAGCCTGCCACTCTGCCCAAAGCATGCCTGTCTTCACACTCCTCATCAGACGTTGTGAGTACGTTACAATTACGACATGTGTGTGCTGTTTGTCATCCAGCCAACGGAACGACATCGTGACCTAAAATGTTAATATTCATTCTTCTAATTTCTTGCTTGATGTTATCCAGTTTGCAATCCCCACTCAAAGTCCAAACGTTCCACGTTCCCATTTTAAGTAATGTTAATCTTTTGCACTCAGTCGCTTGCTGACGGTCTGAAGTCAGTTGGTGCACATGACTATCCCAACGGGGCTAAGCAGTTCCTATGGATCACCCATTTACTCGATTTCTCTAATTCTCTACTAATTGCGAAACATGATTTTCTAGGCATCTGTAAAAAAAGTTAACTTGCTACTGCTTTCCATCTTAGCAGTAACCATACTGGTAGATAACAGTTTCCATTGCCTCAAATAAGAGATCCTCTGCCTACCTTTGTGAAATTGAAGACCATAACCAACAACTGTCTGTCGGCTACTCTTCAAATTCATCTACCAACTGCTTTCATTATTTTACGTTACCCTGAATTGGTGAGCTGAACGGTTACTCCACTTTACGCAAGGATGTCCAATAGGCTGGCGGAGAAAAGGAGGCACCTTACTTCTCTCCTTTGATAGGAAATACCCCTAT
>OY992882.1:87894638-87987138 GCA_963921405.1 Cepaea hortensis | reverse complement strand
TTAACTATAACCATGCACAAGATCTGTTGATATTGCCGAAAGACATTCAATGTAGTGATATGGTTTCTGGATAATATAATACTTTTTAAAAATATATATATATTATTATTTTTTTGGGTTCGCATAGCCTTTACAGGACATAGCTGTCAACACCAGCATCTTTCAGTTGATTGTTGATTTCTTGGCAAGATTACACTCAGTAGTTTGCCATTGCTTTCTGAGCGACCAGCTCACATACCCTGTAAGTTACCGACGCGAAGAGAACCGCTACCGATTCTCGCAAACGTCACGTTACTCACGAGAGTATACGGGATTACGGAGAAAGTCGTGTAACTCCTAGACCAGGGAGACCGGCATATATGTAATATAGTCATATGATATATGAATGTGACAATCATGTTTATGTAAGGAAATAAATATACTAAATCATATGAGAACGTGTATGAATGAATCTATGTAACAGTTGGTATAAATAGACACAAACTATTTCCACAAACCAGTTATAACATTACAATTAAATATAAATTGCATTTCAAGAATGAACATTGATCAAATGAATACTGCATAATTGTAGTAAGTCATTTTATTAAGGAAAATTATAATGAGAGCGTCATCATGAAATAAATATATTGTACTTGCGTAGTACGTTGACATAGGTTAAGAAACCATTAAGCAGATTACATAAACCGATTGGAATTGTTGAAAGCTGACCATATGATTTGCAAAGATAACGATGGAATGAGAACCGTTTAACATTTGTGTGATATATATCACAGGCACAATCTCAGACAATCAACGGAGAGGAGCATACCTCAGTGTGATTCATTATGCCAACTGTAGCTTGATACGGATATTGATATGACATCTAGTGGGTGGTTTGCCCTTGGTATAGGGATGTGTGACCAAGGATCTGAGTGCGCATAGACCGGAAGGCACCTTGTCTTTGATGTATCCTCGCAATGGCTAAGGAACATTGATTCGGCGAGATCGCAGCCTGAGTCTACCTGGCGTAAGTTGAGTAACCTTTATAACTTTGTCGCTGGTAGACATATTCAATCAGTGTGACTAATATCGTATTGAACTGTCACTGAATACTTCAATGGAGAGATCATTTGTTGGGGATAACCTCTCCGAACTCTGTCCATCGAATATAATCATCACTGCAGATGTCAGAAGGAAACTTCCGAGAGATTTAACATTGGTATAAATAGCCGTTGAAAGGACATAAACTTGATATTCGATATTGAATTTGTAATAAGAGAAGTAATGTAATACAGTATTGTGATTTAAAACCGAAAAAAGTCTTTGATTAACTGTTTGCCATATTTCTTAAAGTACAGAAAGTGCCTAATTTGAAGAAGGGGCGAATTTCAGCGTTCGATATTACAATTATATAAAAGATAAAATATAGAATATAGTTATATGCATAATAAAGTACAGACGTAAACACCTATCAAAGAATAAATATAGCACAGTATTTGTCGACCTAACACTAAGAATACATGTGGGTTATTGCATATTTGTATATCCTTTACGGGACGTCGCAGTCAACCCCAGCATTTTTTGGAGGCTTTTTGTTTTCTTGGCAAGTTTACGTTCAGTAGTTTGCCATTGCTTTCTGAACGACCGGCACCCATACCATTTTATAAAATCCAATGTAAGGCGGTCTGCTGCCAAATCACCCGTAGCTGTGTTTAGGACGCGGTGTGTGGGGTTACGAACTGCGTCCATAACTCCTTTGCCACAGAGGTACGAATATATAATTCGTCTGTCAGCCCACAATTCACAAAGGACCTTCACGGGGAATGAATTGTAGCAAATCAGGACGCCCTTAAAATGCCCTACTAGATGACAAATGACATTGGTATCCACGACACTGGTGATCGAGTGAAATGGCGAGTCATGACCACCCACGCTTTCCGGCATGGCACATGATTGATTGATTGAGTTAAACTATGATATTGTCCAGTTTGTACCGTACTGTTTACTTCTTTCTTCTACTACTATGAGAGCCAACCAATACTTGTGAATCTGTTAATGTGCTGTCTTACTGGCCTCATGGGTTCTGCAACTGATTTTTGTTTATTACGTTTACCACATTGACCCAGTCAATTATGTGTCTTCTTTAAATGTTCGTAGATACAAGGTTGTGGTCAGATGTGTCTGACTGTTTGTTATTTGACTTATCCTTGATTAATATAACATTCGAAGACTTATGGTTCTATTTCAATTGTTATATACGAATCCTATCGATATTCCTTCGTTGTGGGTTCCGGTGGACGATACACCCGGCGATTGACGACACCTTTTTGAGAGGTGTATAGTTGGCCATGCGCCGAAGTACTCTTTGTTCCTATAGCGAGGTGTTGTTATTTGGAGGTGATAGGTTTGAATCACCGTATGATAACTAACGTATAATTGCCAGAAGGCTGAAAGCTAAAATCAAAACTAACAGCGACACCGTCAGAGAGCTCTTGTTTGCTGATAATTGCGCTCTATATGCCAACTCAGAGGCAGACATACAACACAATGTTTCAGCTTTCTCATATGCCTGTTCCAACTTTGGGCTCAATATCAACTTGAAGAAGACTGTAGTTATGTACCAGCCAGCTCCAGGGATTAATCACATCGTGAAGAATATCATAGTGAATGGTCATAGACTAAGTGTTGTGGACATATTCACCTATCTTGGCAGTACTGTGTCACAAGCTACCACAATTGATGACGAAGTGAATGCAAGAATCTCAAAGGCCAGCGCAGTCTTTGGCAGACTGTACAAGAATGTGTGGGACAGAAATGGAATAAGCCTGCAAACAAAGCTGAAAGTCTACAAAGCTGTTGTATTATCCACACTGCTATATGCTTGTGAAACCTGGACTGTTTATTAGCGACACGCTAGGAAATTAAACCACTTCCACACAGTCTGCCTTAGGAAGCTATTGAAGATTAAATGGCAAGACAAGATCCCAGACACTGAAGTCCTAGAAAGAGCGTCCATGCCCAATATCCACACTCTACTAATGAGTAATCAGATTTGCTGGGCTGCTCACTTGACTCGCATGCCAGATCACAGGCTCCGCAAACGAATTTTTTATTCCAGGGCGGCCAGAGGAAACGCTTTAAAGACACTAAAAGCTTTTGGAATTCACCTTGACACTTGGGAGATTGCTGCCAAAGACCGAAATTCGTGGTGTACATCGTTACATAAGGGTGTAGTCACTTGTGAAGCAACCAGGACTGCGAAAACTGTGAAGAAAGGGCTGGACAGAAAACCACTGCAGGAGATTCTCTACTTGGAACGTCAAGCATTCTTTTTCCACATTGTCAAAGAATATTTCGAGCCAAAATAGGCCATATCAGTAATCTTAGAGCTCCCGGCTCCATCCTTTCAACCCCACTGGATGAGATGAATGGTCATCATCATTCTTTATGGACAAACAACATAATTGCCTGGAAGAGACTACTGAAAGTATAACATTATATACATCTATGATAAAGTAACATACAGCATGGTTTGGTCATGTATTGAGAAGAGAAGCATCATGACATCTGGAAAGATTAATGGAAAAAGAGAGCAGGGGCAGAACAACAGAGATTATGCTGGGTGGACTAAGACCGTGGTACTGAGGAATATCATCAGCAGTGTTGATCCAGAACATCAAGAACCTATGTCATTTAGCAAGGTATATGATGATGGTGATAATGATGATGATGATGATGATGATGATGATGATGATGAGATGGTGATGATAATGAGATGGTGATGATGATGGAAAGGATGCAATGAATGTCATAACTGCTCAAAAGACACGAGTAAATAAATAAAACATCTACTATCATATATATCCAAGAGACATTATGTATTCCAAGTATAACCATCAAGGGTTGAACAAGATAGTAGCTACATAAATGGTTCATATAAATATTTTGAGTTTGCTCATATCTTTATCAATACAACAATTTTTTTTTTCTTCAAATACGTTCGTAGCGACGTCTCATCTTGTGTTTGAACACACACATAGTTGCTACCGCAGCGCAACAAAAGATGATGATAACGTCCACGACTATTGCAGCAATAACGCCTCCACTCAACGAACACCCCACAGTTTCATCTCTGTTGTTGCCACAATCGTTGTAGCCATTACACGTGAGATATTTTCTAATGCAGTAGTTGTTGTAGTAACAGTCAAAGTAATCACTTGGACAATCCGCTGAAATAAAATAAATATGTTATTAGTGCTTTTTTTCAGATAGAAAGAGCATTGAAGATACTGTGAAAGAGGTTA
This sequence comes from Cepaea hortensis, assembly GCA_963921405.1. Lineage (NCBI taxonomy): Eukaryota > Metazoa > Mollusca > Gastropoda > Stylommatophora > Helicidae > Cepaea > Cepaea hortensis. The sequence goes on along the minus strand of OY992882.1, from coordinate 87,982,852 downwards.
ACTCACAACGATTATTAGTTATTCGCATCAGAAGAGGACTCATGTTTTTTTAGTTCACATGTTTAGGTCATGTCATGATTAGGTGGAGTATATAGTGAGAACTGGGCAGATGATAGGAAGGACGGGCAAGGGGGGGGGGGGAGGAGGGGGGACCAAGAGGGAAGCTACAGGACAATTTGGCATCATGGCACGGTGGAACATCAGTGTCAGATAGAACGTTGGTAACAATGTCGCATCTTGTGTCTGAACACACACAAAATTGCTACCGCAGCGCAACAAAAGATGAAGATAAAAACCACGATTATTGAGTTGTTGAGGTGAACTGAGTTGAGCTAAGAACCGACATCACTACACTCAGTACATTCAAATACTCCGTCCCCTCTTTCAACAGCTAGCGAAAATTAACACTGCTAATCGTTTCCACCTCTATCTGATTGAACAATCTCCTGGTCTTCCCTTTCAGTTTTGAGCATTTTCCAAAACCCCTGCCGATCCCCCACAATCTAATTCTGTCCACATACGAATTCTCAATCTGTTCCCCCACCTTCTCCACCTGGTCCCACAGGCGAACGACCACCTCTCCCTTGTCCATAGGTAATCTACTACCAAGAGGTGCATTCCCTACCAGCCTATCAGCCTGTTCACCCCCCCCCCCCCGCACTTCCGTATGGCCAGGGCTATATATCCATACAATTCTCACAATCTGTGACTTCTGAAGCAAGGTGAGCCATACCTAACGAAAAACTCCTTTCTCCACCTTATTAAGAATAGTCATTGAGTCCGTAATGAACACAATTTGTGTTGCAGTGATCTCCTCTAACAAACGGAATGTCGTTGTTACTGCTTCCACCTCCATTTTCATGCCAGAGGTCGTAGACTCATATGTCTCACTATCCTTTTTCAAGAATCGTCCATTAGCCATAGCAAAGAAACCCCAACCACAATGTCTATTTCTCACCACTGACCCAACCATGACTATTGTAGCAATAACGCCAGGACTCAACGAAGATCCCACAGTTTCATCTCTGTTATTGCCACAGTCGTTGTAGCCATTACACGTGACAGATTTGCTAACGCAGTAGTTGTTGCCATCATCATCATGTGTCATGCCGGTTGGCGTGGTTGGTCATGTTACTCCATCTTACACGATCACGAGATTCGTGGATCAACTCTGTGTTTTTGTCCCAACCATGTCATGTGGCAATGCGATCCAGATATTTACTTCCCTCCCTTCCTTTTGTTCTTTTCCCCTCAGCCTTACCAGTTGTCACCAAGTTCTCTAGTTTATGTCTACTCATAACGTGCCCAGAAAAGTTTGACTGCCGAAGTCTATTTCTCTAATCAGTTTCATTCATTCATTATGTGCAATGCCGATAGAGTGGGCGGTCATGTTTCGCCATCTCACTCGATCACCAGAGTCGTGGATTAGCTCAGTGTTCTTGTCTCAACGATACCACGTGGCCAAGCCCTTGTTCTCTTACCCTCGATCTTACCAGTTGTCACAAAGTTCTCCAATTTATTTCTTCCCATAACAAGCCCACAACATTTTGACTGTCTCCGTCTAATTTAGCTCTTTATATGATAATTCTTAGCAAAATCTTCCTGATGTGACTCATTATACTAACTGCTCGAAGATGACCACATTCCAAGACTACTGATTTCTGTAGGATTGCAATGAATTCAGAATTACATAATTCATGGGGTATCATGTATCATATATTGAGTTCAGCAGTCTTGTGACTTGATCTATTCTATATTCTCCTACAGCATTAATCATTTCTGTTGTGATGTTGTCTGAACCGAAGTTATTGCCAGTTTCCATGTGGCTGAGAACATTCTGAACCTCTATCTTCAAAATTGATGGTCCTTCATTATTATTTCGAATATCATACTGTTCTTCTCTTTTGTCATCATAACGTTTTTTCACATAATCTGACCATACATGTAAAATCTGATATTTTTCTATTATGATTTTTCGATATTTTTTTAATGGCAGCCTGCTGATATATGCGCTCTTTTATTAGTAAGTTCCTGAATTCTTCTGTGCATTAATTTGGTATTTTTACTGTTGTGTTGTTTTTCAATTTAAATGCAATTTTTCTCAAGTCATGCTTCTTTTGCCTCTTTATATAATGTTCTGACCTTTCTGTGTGCCATGGAGTTGACGTAGATCAAAGTCCCTCCCAATGCAGGTGACCTAGAGTCTTGCACATTTCAGTGACAGACGTGAAGATCGAGTGGATTGTGAACCACTCTGCCAGAAGTAAGCTGAGCGAAGTTCAAGCACGGACTAGCCTACAGGTCCGTGAGAGATCATTCACGTCTGGCCTGCGTTCAAGTAATGTGGTTTTGCTAACATGCGGTGAATTGAGCTAGTTTGCGCTGTATGATGGCTATCTCGCATTGCAGATTGTTAATAGAAATTGGTTTAGTAATATGAAAAATACTCAGGTATGGAGGCATTGGGAGTTAATATACAGTTACAATACTAATACATTTAAATAATTTCTTTTGTTCCTAACCCTTATTCATTTTGCCACAAAACCATACAGGAGTTAGCGAATGGACATTGTTCCGTAAGGAGAATAGATGATTTACTGGAGAAGAAGCAGTATTGCTAAATGAGATGCTTATGGAATCATATACAAATTGATTATTTATTAATTTAGAGAGTAAAGAAATTTATTTTATTTTGTTCATAAAACACAAAAGGCTACAATTAAAATATAATTAATTATTATTATTTTTATGAACACAGTATTAGTATCATCATTGGATATTTATTATTAATATCTTGTGGTGAATACTGTGAATTATATATTGGAACTTAAAAAAAAAACATTTTGATAGATATTGAAAATTAATTTGGAAATTGAATAAACATGTTAAATTTATTAATGAATTATCAATGTTGAGTATTATTAGCAGTTACATTTTTATTGATTACACCTGTTGATATATATGAGTGAAACATTATCTTTCAATATATTATGTTGATTATTATTTTATTTATTATGTACTTGTTATTAGATTATTATAACGATAAATTAATTAGATATTATTGAATGATCATTTTATGATGTGATTATGTAGAAATTATATACAGTTAGAAAAGAAAGTACAGTTAACACTTCCACAGATCATGGCAGTATGCCAGCAGCAACTATATACAAAGTAAGCTAAGTCCATAACACCAGAGGTAAATGGAGACAGTCAACGGTAAATGATCAGTGGCAAAACAGAAAGGCAAATTACATATCACCATGCTTAAAGGACAGAGGATAAAATCATATACATAATACTGAATACGAAATCACATTCCATATAGCAAACATCCATAATAATAAAGAGGGTGATGGTACACACGTTCCCTCATTCGGGCGTAATGGCCTTGGTAGGATTGGGTTTGCTTGCTGGTAGGCAAATGAGGAACTTACTGTAGGGAGGCCGCTGGACCTTTTAAAACCTATAGTTAGCGCAGCCCTGCCATAGGCTGTGGCTACACGACGCGTACAATGGTAGTAGATAGAAGTGCGTGTCCGACATCAATAATATTATATTTTTTCAGTGATTTTGTGGAGTGATTAACAGAATGCCATACCATCATATTATCATAACGTATAGAATATGTATGTAGGAATATATGTATATGGAGTGTATCTATGAAAGAGTATATATCCGACAGTTCAAGGCAAAGTGTATGAATGAGTATGCCTAACATATCAGCAATATGATACCTATGATGACCAAGTCACATGTGCGAAAATTTAATGCACCAAAATATCCCTGGTATATTTACGATGAGTCATGGACAAATAGTTATGAAGAGTGGCAAATGAAATTAAGCAATGGTCAATTTAATGTGGCCATGATGAACACTGACAGTCGACAATATATTGAAGTGATGCAAGTTATCAATATGCCCTGGATGTCAAGTTAATAGTTAATTTTAAAGTAGATTTTACATAACATTATTATTCATATAGATTATAAAACTAAAACTTTGTTAGTAGATTTCAATATAATGTATAGAGCATAAGACTAAATACAAATTGAAGAATGTTCTAATAAATGGAGATCTTGATAGATTAAGTTAAGATGATATGTATGTATTAGCTAGTTGAAACAAAATATTCACAGATTTCCGATTTTTCAGATCCCAAGATGTACTTCCAGATACAGACAAGATATATTAATCTAATTAGATATTAATGATTTGTTGTAAAATTGTCTGTGAGAGTTGCCCAACAAGGGGGGAGTGCCATGGAGTTGGCGTAGGTCAAAGTACCACCCAGTGCAGGTGACCTAGAGTCTTGCACATTTCAGTGACAGACGTGAAGATCGAGAGGAATTTGAACCACTCTGCCGGAAGTAAGCTGAGCGAAGGTCAAGCAAGGACTACATGTCCGTAAGAGATCATTCACGTCTGGACCGCGTTCGAGGTCGGACGGAAAATGGCACATGGCAGAGGTCCATCTAGCCGCCACGTTTGTACATATGGAACGTTTGTGAATCTGTGGACGAATGTCGACTTCAGTGATTGTTCGAGCAACAGATATACAAGTTAGAGATCGAGTGCAAGTATTGTTGTTTTAGTGACATTGATGTGACATTTGTTTTAAAAGAACTACAGAATACACCGTGTGAAAACAGATGCAGCTGTCGTGTTGTGAAGAAGTTATTGTTAGCGTAGTGTTGACTGTTATGTGATATACGTGGTCATCTAGAGAATGTAGAAAGAGTTATGTTACAACCAGTCACTTAAGAATCAAGCCTGTAGAACAGGATGCTCTTTGTCAGACGAAAGTTAGACAGAGTGTGAGAATAACTCCCTGACAGATACCAGCGTCAAGCACTGGCAAATACTGCCAATCAACTCCAGGGCAAATAAGAACAACAATAGAACATGAATATTACATATGCCCTATCTACCTGGAGACAGTAGAGTGACTTATGTCAACAGTTACAGGTGCCCTAATTCGTTAGCAACTGAGTAATATCATCTCATCCAACACTGAATAGCTCAGTAGCAGTAGAATCGCCAGTCGTAATCCACCCAGCAATAACTTATTGCCGACTCATTTGTATCCCATTTCGCTCCATGGCAATACAGAGCTCTCATGTTAGCACCTCGCACATGTCAAAAGCGCTTACGTCATCCTAATGTTTATCTCGCGCATGTCACTGTGAATCTCTTCATATTTGTCAGGATTATGTTTGCTGTGTTTTCTTGTTTCCATTAGTCGAAAAATTTCTTCAGTTATCAGTTTCTTACGAACTACTTTCTTTAATTTTGGGATTGTTGCTTCTTCGGCCAAAATGTCTGAATTCTTCAGCATTTCCCATTGATCATCCACATCTTTAAATAAGACCTGCAGACCAGACAATATATGAAATCTGCTCTTTACTTGTATGCTTGCTTGCTTGCTTGTGTTCGTTGGCTTGAGCTCCAACGCGAAGTCCTGTATGTCGGATGAAGGCATCATGTTGTCCAATATGAGTGTGATGTCATACAGGACCTGAGTTTTGCGTGAGTATCCGTTGTCCCATGTCTGGCTTATTGGTGTGCAGACTGGTGGTTCCTCACCGTACAGGCAGACACTCTCCGACTTCGGAGGAATCGGCGATCCTACTGACTTTAGCCAGGACCCCGAAGGGACCTGTTGCCCAGGACGCTCGAGACGCGTCAATAGGTCTTGGCCAGTATATAACCCGGCCCTGGTGCCTTGGAAACACCTCTGCGTCCCACTTGTATGCTAAAATTGTCTTGTAATTCCTTGTCTTTTTCAATGTACACAGATCATATTTACTGTTTCCAGGCGTATACTTGACTTTCTATAACTTTACCTTCATTGTGCCTGTAATGAATCTGTGGTAACCATAACATTCTGTATTTGGAACTGTTTTTGCGACTGTTAACGCATTTCGAAACCTGCTAATCGGGGTGTAATCAATCTGGTTTCAAATCCTGCTGTCAGGACTCTTCCATGTCCATAATTTTCTTTTATTGAATGTTGTTTAAACCAGGTGTTTCCGATAATCATTTTATGCTCTTTTGCCCATTCTTTAAATCTGTATCCTTTCTTGTTTCTTCTCCCAAACCATGTTTACTTATTGTGCATCCATTGCCTTGATTGATTTCTTTAGCATTGAAGTCCCAAATTATGATGTTTAATTCTGAAGTTTTACATTTCTTCAAATCATTCTCCCCCGATGGTGTTTCCAACTTGTCGTGGTGGGGGAGCTTGAGTTTCTCAATGACCCTGAGAGCTATGCCGGCGGTAGCATAGCTACCAGCAGGGCCTCCTAAGCCGGACAGGTCAAAGGGTAGAGAACAGACAAAGAGAAACACCCTGGTCCTCCAGGTTGGGGGTTGAAGCGTGGGGTTAATATACCCAACTTTGTAAAAACTATTTTGTTACGAAACAGATACATAAGCCTCGAATTCTGACTGACTTATTTGGCTGATATCATGAAGGCTAATAGACTACAATGGCTGGGGCATATACAAAAAGAATGGAAGATAATAGGGAAACAATACTCGCATACACTCAGGAAATAAATGGCCGTAGACCCCGATATAGACCAAGAAGACGGTGGAGAGATAATATATATATACAGACCTACAAACACTTGGAATCAACGACTGGCAAGAGAAGGTCAACCAGAGAGACGAATGGAGACGGACTGTATTTGCAGCAAAGAACCTCATTGGCTCGGAGCGCTGAAGAAGAAGAAGATTCTCCATGTCATTATAAATTTCCTCTACACCATCTTCACTGCTTTCTCCTGTTGAGGTATATATTTTAATGCCGTTTATGTTAAATGGTCTGCCGATTAGTTTTACCAATTGAACCCTATCTGACACTGCCCAATATTCTTTAACAGATTTTGATGTTTTCAAATCCAAGATAATTGCTACACCTCTTTGTCCTACGACTCTCCCAGAATATATAATCATAAAATCATCCCCTGTCTTAATCCCTGTCCCATTCCATCTCACACATTCTTAATATATTAATATTCTCTCTTCCCATATCTTGTGAGATGTTATCTAATTTTCCATCTGCGCTTAAAGTACGAACATTCCATGTTGAGAATTTCAGTGTTACTGTCCTTGACTTGTGACGTTCTGTGAATCGTCGAATTATGATGAACTAGACATCTTTAAATAAGGTAGTTTGCCATTACTTTCCTTCCTGGCAGCGACCATAAGTAGTTACGAGGGCGCAAAACAAGTCGCGTTTGTGGGCGTTTATGTGGGCGGCCGCGCCATAAATGCTTCTATGTTTGTTATCACGCCACCTGATCGACCTTGAGAAAACGGACCTCAACTGACCTTTGACATAACAAGGGATGTAACGCATGAATAACAAATCGACTGGATTATTGCGTTTAAAGATTTGTTAATCTTTTGTTAATCTGTTGATGATCTTTGTTAAAGATATATTATTATTTGTAATGTTTATTTTTTATTTATTTATTTTGTTTTCAATTGAAAATAAAAGATTGCGGTTATTAGTAGTTTTAGTGGATGGGGTTAATCACTATCATTATACGGTCTCAGAGCTTCAAATGAAAACCTTAATAAAGTAAAGATGGTGGTTAGTAGCGGGTGTAGTAGTTGGGATGTGTTTGTGTGTACAGGGGTGGGGTAGACCGACGTGGGTGGGCTAGGCGATTCGGGTTCGAGTCCCATAAAATACGTGACATAGGTGGGTGGGTGTCTATTATTAATCATGGATCCCGGGCGGGCGGGTGCGCTCAGGGTGATCCGGTACGAACCTAACCGGATATCGGCACGCAGGCGGGGCGAGGCAAGGCGTGTTCGAGTCCCATAAAATATGCTGTATGGTTGGGTAGGTGGTTATTATTAGTCATGGATCGAGGTAAAAGCATCCTTTTACGGCTCTGATTGCAGGACCAATGGGGTGTGGAAAATCCGTCTTTGTCCAAAAGTTTCTGGCTTATCTATCAGACATGGTCGACCCGTTTCCATGGGATATTATATGGTGCTACGGAGAATGGCAATCCATGTAAGAGACTATGGAGGGCATTCAATTACACGAAGGCTTGCCAAATATGGAACAGTGGACAAGCGATAGACGTCGGCTAATGGTAATAGATGACCTAATGTCCGAGATAGATGATAGGGTGACTAAGCTATTTACTAAAGGTAGTCATCATTGCAACCTCAGCGTCATGTATATAGTCCAGAATCCCTTTGGGGGAGAATAAATAGCAAAGAACCATCAATTTAAATTCACATTACCTAGTGGTGTTTAAGAACCCACGTGACGGGTCTCAGATTACCAACCTGGCCAAACAGATATACCCAGGCCGCGTATCATATGTCCAAGAGAGTTTTAAGGACGCGACAGCGGCTCCACACGGTTATTTGCTTTTTGATCTTCGACAGGAAACACCGGATCAGCTCCGCTTACGAAGTCATATATTTCCAGATCATCGTCAAGTCGTCTACGTCCCTAAATAATATGTCCAACCGGGTGAAACGTCACGGGGCCATGCTGCGGTTTCTGGGCAAGGCGAGCCGGCTAACGTGAAAGCCGTAATTAAATCGGCGTCCCCGGATCTCGTTCAATCAATTTGCGAGTGCTGTCACAATGTGTTAAAAGGTAATGTTCCACTGATACCGGCTCAGAAAAGCGGCACAAGAACAGTCTGAGAGCGCTCACGCGTAAGAGACTATCTATCAAGAAACCGAAACAAATATTGCAACAAGGTAGTTCATAGGCGCCTTATTAGGTCCCACTCTAAACGTGTTGGAAGGCGTCGTGGGCTTATAATGAAGAAAATGATCCTGATTGATCACCGGATGCCGGAAAAACCCTACGTACCACCCGACTCACTAGCAGATAACTTGCGTGACTTGGATCATCAAATGCAACAAGTCCTGGAAACTGAAGATCTACCAACGCGGGAAAAAGCCCGCGTGTTTCAACAAACTTTGCAGCGGTATCTGAATCGACTTGAGCAGTACAGGCATAAACCATTAGGGACAGTGGATATCAAGGAAGGAAAATCCGAAGTCAGCACTTTACCAGCTTCAGTTGCCGAGGCACCTTTCAACCAACATCTATTCAACCACTTCAACCAACACCGACTAAAAGTCAATAGTCGAGACAACACCAGCTTACAAGCTCAGGTGAAATAAGAAGAAGAGTAAGATACCTACACCCAAGTGGGAAAAATGGCCGCGTAAATAAGAAAGTATTACTACGACCCTCAGAGACCCGGAGCCTACGGCGAAGCCGCCGCCTTAACACGGAATACTAAATTGAAGACGATAGAGACTTGGCTACGACATCAAGATACGTATGCTTTACATTAACCGATCCGTCGCCGCTTCCAGAGACGTTAAACCATAACTGATGGTATAAATCAAAATCAACAGTTTCAAGCCGACTTGATAGATATGAGACAATTACACAGATGCAATGATGTGATGTCGTACCTAGTAACGTGTCTCACTGTGTTTAGTAAATATACTTGGACCATCTCGATCAAGAAGGGAAAAAAAAAACGGGGAAAGAGCTAGTGAACGCCGTGAGTAAAATATTTGCTGATAGACAACCAATATATTTTCAGACTGATAAAGGATCGGAATTTGTCAATCGGACCTTCTTAAAATTTCTGAAAGATCGAGGTGTGCATTTCTTTACCACTGAGAATGACGATGTGAAAGATGCGATAGTGGAAAGATTCAACTGGACACTTAAAGAAAAAATGTGGCGCTATTTCACCAAGACCAGTAATTTCGCTATGTCAATGTGATAGATAAACTGATCCAAAACTACAACAGTTCGTATCAAAGAAGTATTCGCATGGCGCCCGCACAAGTCAACTATACGAATCAAGAAGAGGTGTGGAATAACTTGTATCAGAAGACTATCGACAGAAAAGTTCATTTTACAGCCGGTGACCGAGTCCGCCTGGCTCAATCCAGACAACCTTTCAGAAAGGCATATATGCCGTCGTGGACAGAAGAACTGTTTACCGTCAGTCGTATAAACCAGACCAGTCCGGTGACGTATGTGCTAAAAGACGATTCAAGGGAAAAACTTCAAGGCTCATTCTACAGGGAAGAGATCCAACTCGTCGGAGACAAGCAAGTCTATCCAGTTGAAACAGTCTTAGAAGAAAGACCCAGGTGAGGTGGTGGTAAAGAGTATTTAGTCAAGTGGTTCGGGTATCAACAGCCGGATCTCAGACCTAAGCAGATACTAATGGAAGAAACCAATGTGGAAACTAACCTAAAAAATAACCCAGAAGGGGAAGAACGTGGCCTTTGTTTGGTCAGCAAATACCACGGTTAGAGAGTGTCATCTTCTGTCAACTGGTCGTTATATACACCGTCATTGGCGTATCATTATTCAATCTCTCTCGACACAGCGTCGACGCAGCCGAGGGCAAGCTGTGGATCGCTCTGCTAAATAGCTGTCTGGGTTACATGCTACCAAACCCTAAAATATGAGTTTCTACGTGACTTACCTAGCAATGCCTCGCCGAACATGTTTCCCAAGAACACTCCAGGTTACTATTTCGTCAAGTTACCGCAGACTATAGAGGTGAGTCAACATTACGAAGTGAGTCTGGCCGAAATTCAATTTCACAAATACTACTGCAATGTGCTAGAGAATGAAGTGTGGATACCATACAACTCACCCAACAGAGGAATATCCATACGGCTGTGTCCCCCAGGCCTATGCACCTCACCAGACGCGTTTATTGCGGAGCTGAATCGAATAATGAAAGAGACAAAAATGGATGATCAGACGCGGGACAGATTATATTTCGACAATGCATCAAAGAAAGTCATCTTGAAATTATTCGAAGCGGGGGCAGTGGCTACATTTAGCGACAGGCTGAAAGAGATATTAGGACTTCCATGTTATCGCATGCCAACCCAATAATGGAAGGAAAAGTGGCAATAGACCTGAATAACGACCTACAATATGACTACGTCTACTGCGATCTCATAGCGGCGAGACCAGTCGGAGACGCCATGTTCCCACGTCTAAGGATGGTTCCTATAATGAATCAGATCTAGGCCTCAATGTTTCGCGCCTATGACAAACCTCACTACGTACCACTGAGTTGTTACTCCTTCGACACGGTGGAAATAATGTTAACCACCGATACAGGCAGTAAGATATATATATATATATATATATATATATATATATATATATATATATATATATATATATATATATATATATATATATATATATATAGTGCTGACGTTACATTTTCGAGCTCGGATGAGATCAGACCTTGAATAATGGTGAAATACGTGGCGTTACGTCGAAACCCCGGACTGTATGAAGACTTTTATTGTAACCAAGCTGGAGATGGCATGCCGGTGTTTGTGGGTGGTCGGAATCAGAGAGGTCGTGTATCGGTAGTTTCTTCAGTGGACTCTGTCGCACGATTCTACCCTAGTTAAAGACTGGTGGTAAGGCCTTAGTCAGAGAAGGTGTCGTTACGGGTCTGCAAGTGGCCCAAGACGCTTTAGCTGGTAGGAATGTCGGGAAATCATTTAAAGAACACGCCAAGCAAGCCGATCAGCGTCTCCGTTAGCCAACCGGGTAGTGGTATTAGGAGAAAGAGACGTGCAGCGCCACCTGGCGAACCCAGTAAACGTATAAAACTTACCCCCGCACCTCGTCGAGCTCACAAGAAGAAGCAACAGTACTCGAATAACTTTGCGTAATGGCTCTGATTCACCCTTATTCCTGCGAGTGTCCTCATTCTGGCGTGGATCTTTATAGTGTACCACCCACGCAGACTGCCGCAGAAGAGAAACAGTTTCTGGAGATACCCCTTTAGCGTAGCTAGCTCCGGCGCACCTATAGAATTTGCCACATCTGGTGCCAGTGAAGAGTATCTGAATCTGGTTAACACTTTCCTACACATCAGAGCAAAAGTCACTCGACCCAATGGTGACAAACTACCACTCATGGCCGATGTCACTCCAGTCAACTATTACATGCACAGTGTATTCTCTCAAGTGGACGTCTCACTCATCGACACGCTAATCACCCCTAGTGAAAGTACATATTCGTATAGTGCCTACTTGGAAGCGACGTTGAACCATGGGAGGAAGCCAAAAAGAGTAATCTCACAGCCAATTTTCCCGATGACACGCAAGGCGAAAACAACTAAGGACTAAGAACACGAAGTCAACTAACCAGTGAGTGTCAAGAAATAGATACGATTTGTCGACTACACGCCGACATTTTTATGCAAGACCGCTACATGATAAACGGTGTGGATGTGAAAATTAAGCTGACTCCGTTTGAAGCCACCTTTAACCTCTGGGCCCCCAATTGGGAGCTTTGTTATTCATCCACTATAACATATGCCACGCTGGTGGTTCTCAAAGCCAAACTAAATCCGGCCCTCGTGCTCGCCCACGAGAAAGCCTTGATGAGAGCTAACGCAAAATTCCCGTTCAAACGTGTGGTGCTAAAAACATTAGCTATACCTCGGGGTATGTTATCTCACACTCAAGACAATCTGTTTATGAGTCAAACACCCACTCGCGTCATGATTGGACTTATTACATCATCAGCTTTTAACGGTTCCTGCAATTATAACCCATATAAATTTCAAACTTTTGGTTTGACATACGTGAACGTAACCGTCGATGGTAGAGCTGCCACCAGCAAACCACAGACCATGAACTTTCAGCGTAACCAATAGTACGAGCCTATTTTGGTACTAATCTAGCCATGGGTCTAGTGGGCAAAGACGCCGGCAACTCAACTGTCTTTAATCAATTCAAGTATGGCTATACGCTGTATGCCTTTGATCTGAGTCCCAGTTTACTGGACGGAGACCAGTTTGAGATGCCGAGGACAGGGCCTTTAACACTGGAATATAAGTTCAACACACGCACTCCAGAGCCATCATAAGTCATTGTCTACGCCGAGCACGACGGGTTAATTGAAATCTCCAAGACCAGACAAGTGCTAACAGATTACGCTTCATAATGAAAACACAGCAGATTACCAGAATACTACTAGCTGATAATATACTAGCTGATACGTATGTTCGTCGATTACAGGTCAGAGTGTGCGCTCGAGATCAGCTACCCCGACAACTAGATAGAAGCTGACCAGCGGCTTTTATCGTAAACACTGACCCTAGTTATAAACCGGGTTCCCACTGGGTCGCCATGTACTATGACGGGTCATGCAAGTGTGAGTACTTTGACTCATTTGGTCTGCCGCCCTTACGCAGTGACCTGTACAAATTTATTGATCATCATTCAGACACACCACTTATGTATAATACCCGTGTCCTACAAGATGTGTTAAGCAACGCCTGTGGCCTCTGCGCTATCTATTTCATCTTGATGAAAGGTAGTGGGGCGAGCATTACCCGTATTCTCCAGCACTTCTCAAGCCTACAGCGGGTCAACGATCGGGTAGTAGGTCGCCTAGTTGCGCCATACGTAATACATATGAGCCGATATAACCTGTTTACACTGAGATAATGGTACCTGCATCGGGTTTATATACTAGTATATAAACCCGATGCAGGTACCATTATCTCATTCCGAAGATGAGGACAGAACTCTACACAGCTAACTGTGACTACCTGACTCGTAATGGTGACATTGTTAGACCAGTGGGAGATGGTGTCAAGGCGGTATTTGTCTCATCTTACAGAGGAACTACCAAGTTACACATCTGTCGATTCTTTGGTGAATCCGAGAACAAGTTTTCTGGCCCACTAGGAATGACGCGTACTCGTCAAGAATATGAACAGGTGATCTTTATGCATCGTGAGATCCTAATTCACTTTGATAGACTCAGCCAGCAACCTATTCAAGTCAGTTAACAGGTCAAACAAGGCACTAATCTAAGAAAAAAAATCCCAGTCGGGGTTAAAGTCAAAAAGGGCACTAAACGAAGATACCCAGTTCAAAAGACTCTACCCAAGCAGATGTTTGATGAACCGCAGTTGTGTGATCAACCCCAGATGTGTGATCAACCCCAGATGCGTATCCGTCAGCCAGATGTGTGTCTACCTAGCTCAGATGACAGCCCACAGGAGACGTTACCAAGACTCAGACAATGATGTGAATAAACAATGTGTATACAGTTTTGAAAATAAACATGAAGAAAAAGAAACATGTGTGTTATGGTGGTTATTTTGTCTGTGCTGCATCTGGCAGATCATTGTGTCATTGTTTTTTTTTCATGTTGACGTAGCTGTGGAAAAATGTATACAATGGAACAAGAAAGAACAAATCGGAAAAATATCTCACGTTGTCATTTCACCACTGGAAACGTTACCAACACCCAGACAAGGATGTGAAGAAACAATGTTTATTAAGTATTGAAAATAAAAATGAAGAAAATAAATTTGTGTTATCTTGTTTTTTTTTCCTTCTCTTTGCTGCCTCTGGCAGATCATTGTGTCTTTGTTGTTGTTGTTGTGTTGTTGTTTTTTTTTTTAAAGTTTTTTTTAAAATTTTCATGTTGTCTGTAGTTATGGAAAAATTTATACAATGCAAGAAGAAAGAAAAATGGAGAAAGTATCTCACGCTGTCATTTCACATACACAATACCGAAAAGTCTCCAACATCCATCAGTGTGTGTTATAATGTCGATTTGTTCTTAAAACCACGTCTGCATTATTGACCCCTTGATTACCATCTACCTCATGTTCTAACCGACTTTCAACGTGTCATACCACTTAACAATAACATTCTCTTTGATCACACCACAAACGGTTTTCTGTTGACTGAGCACATTTCCAACCTACTAGAGATAATCGTCTGTCCCCTATGCAAATAATAGCTGTATTTCAGAAAATTAAATGTATCGTATGCAATAAGTCACTATCGTTGAATGAAAAAATAAAATTTCAAGAATAAAATTGTTCAAAAATTAACAATTAAATTTCTCTTTATTGTTTCCAAATTGAATGATTCATATAGAAATCCAGATACTCTTCACTGGCACCAGAAATGGCAAATTCTATAGGTGCACCGGGGCTAGCTACGCTAAAGGGTGTATCTCCAGAAACTGTTTCTATTCTACGGCGGTCTGCGTGGGTGGTACACTAAAAAGATCCAAGCCAGAATGAAGACACTCGCATGAATGAGGGTGAATCAGAGCCATTATGCAAAGATATCCGAGTACTGTTGCTTCTTCTTGTGAGCTCGACGAGGTGCGGGGATCGGTTTTATACGTTTACTGGGTTCGCCAGGTGCGCTGCACGTCTCTTTCTCCTAATACCACTACCCGATTGGCTAACGTGGTTGAAAGCTCCTTGCAGTAGACGCTGATCAGCTTGCTTGACGTGTTCTTTAAATGATTTCCCAACATTCCTACCAGCTAAAGCGTCTTGGGCCACTCGCAGACCCGTAACGACACCTTCTCTGACTAAGGCCTTACAACCGGTCTTTAGCCAGGGTAGAATCGTGCGACAGAGTACACTGAAGAAACTACCGATACCATGACCTCTCTGACTCCGACCACCCACAAACACCGGCATGCCATCTCCAGCTTGGTTACAATAAAAGTCTTCATACAGTCTGAGGTTTCGACGTAACGCCACGTATTTCACCATTATTCAAGGTCTGATCTCTTCCGAGCTCGAAAATGTAACGTCAGCACTATAGTCTCGGTAGTGAATGAGATCTCACTGCCTGTATCGGTGGTTAAAAGTATTTCCACCGTGTCGAAAGAGTAACAACTCAGCGGTACGTAGTGAGGTTTGTCGTAGGCGCGAAACATTGAGGCCGAGATCTGATTCATTATAGGAACCATCCTTAGAAGTGGGAACATGGCGTCTCCGACTGGTCTCGCCGCTATGAGATCGCAGTAGACGTAGACATTGTGTAGGTCGTTATTCAGATCTATTGCCACTTTTCCTTCCATTATTGGGTTGGCATGCGATAACATGGAAGTCCTAATATCTCTTTCAGCCTGTCGCTAAATGTAGCCACTGCCCCCGCTTCGAATAATTTCAAGATGACTTTCTTTGATGCATTGTCGAAATATAATCTGTCCCGCGTCTGATAATCCACTTTTGTCTCTTTCATTATTCGATTCAGCTCCGCTATAGACGCGCCTGGGGAGGTGTATAGGCCTGGGGGACACAGCCGTATGAATATTCCTCTGTTGGATGAGTTGTATCTTATCCACACTTCATTCTCTAGCACATTGCAGTAGTAGTTGGGAAATTGAATTTCGGCCAGACCCACTTCGTAATAGTCTGCGGTAATTTGAAGCAATTGTGACCTGGAGTGTTCTTGGGAAACATGTTCCACAAAACATTGCTCAGTAATGTCACGTAGAGACTCATATTTTAGGGTTTGGTAACATGTAATCCAGACAGCTGCTTAGCAGAGCGATCCACACTTTGCCCTCGGCTGCGTCGACGCTGTCTCGAGACAGATTGAATAGTGATAAGCCAATGATGGTGCATATAACGACCAGTTGACAGAAGAAGACAACCGTGGTATTTGATGACCAAACAAAGGCCACGTTCTTTCCCCTGCTGGGTTATTTTTTAGGTTAGTTTCCACGTTGGTTTCTTCCATTAGTATCTGGTTAGGTCTGAGATCCAGCTGTTGAATGACTTGGGATACTCGAACCACTTGACTAAATACTCTTTACCACCACCTCATCTGGGTCTTTCTTGTAAGACTGTTTCAACTCGATACACTTGTTTGTCTCCGATGAGTTAGATCTCTTCTCCGTAGAATGAGCCTTGAAGTTCTTCCCATGAATCGTCTTTTAGCACATACGTCACCGGACTGGTCTGGTTTATACGACTGACGGTAAACAGTTCTTCTGTCCACAAGGCATATATCCCTTTTAAAAGGTTGTCTGGGTTGAGCCAGTCGGACTTGGTCACCGGCTGTAAAATGAACTTTTCTGTCGATAGTCTTCTGATACAAGGTATTCCACATCTCTTCTTGATTCGTATAGTTGACTTGCGCTGGCGCCATGCGAATACTTATGTGATACGAACCGTTGTAGTTTTGGATCAGTTTATCTATCACATCGACATAGCGAAGTTTATTGGTCTTGGTGAAATAGCGCCACATTTTTCTTTAAGGGTCCGGTTGAATCTTTCCACTATCGCAGCTTTCACATCGTCATTCTTAGTGGTAAAGAAATGCACACCTCGATCTTTCAAACATTTTAAGAAGGTCCGGTTGACAAATTCCGATCCTTTATCAGTCTGAAAATTTATCGGTTGTCTATCAGCAAATATTTTACTCACGGCGTCCACTAGCTCTTTCCCCGTTTTCTTCTTGATCGGGATGGTCTAAGCATATGTACTAAACACATCGAGACACGTCACTAGGTACGATATCCCATCATTGTATCTTTGCAATTGTCTCATATCTATCAAGTCGGCTTGAAACTGTTGATTCATACCACCGATTATGGTTTGACAGATCTGGCAGCGACGACTGATCGGTTTATGTAAAGTATACGTATCTTTATGTCGTAGCCAAGTCTCTATCTTCTTAAATTTAGTATTCCGTGTTAAAGCTGCGGCTCCGTTGTAGGCTCCGGGTTTCTGAGGGTCGTAGTAATACTTTCTTATTTACGCGGCCATTTTTCCCACTTGGGTGTAGGTATCTTACTCTTCTTCTTATTTCACCTGAGCTTGTAAGCTGGTGTTGTCTCGACTATTGACTTTTAGTCGGTGTTGGTTGAAGTGGTTAAATAGGTGTTGGTTGAAGAGGTGCCTCGGCTACTGAAACCTTGTAAGGTGCTGTCTTCGGATCTTTGTTCCTTGATATCCACTGTCCCTAATGGCTTGTGTCTGTACTGCTTAAGTCGATTCAGATACTGCTGCAAAATTTGTTGATACACGCAGGCTTTTTCCCTCGGCGGTAGATCTTCGGTTTCCAGGACTTGTTGCATTTGATGATCCAAGTCACGCAAGTTATCTGTTAGTGTGTCGGGTGGTACGTATGGATTTTCCAAAATCCGGGGATCGATCAGGAACATTTTCTTCATTATAAGCCCACGACGCCTTTCAACACGTTTAGAATGGGTCCTAATAAGGCGCCTATGAAACCACCTTGTTGCAATATTTGTTTCCACTTCTTAATAGTCTCTTACGCGTGAGCGCTCTCAAACTGTTCTTATGCCGCTGCAGACCTCATCTGAGCCGGTGTCAGCGAAACATTACCTTTTAACACATTGTGACAGCTCTCGCAAATTGATTGAACGAGATCCGGGGACGCCGATTTAATTACGGCTTTCACGTCAGCCGGCTTCGCATCGCCCAGAAACAGCAGCATGGCCCCGTGACGTTTCGACCGACTGGACATATTATTTATGGACGTAGAACACTTGACGCTGATATGGAAATATATGACTTCGTAAGCGGAGCTGATCCGGTGTTTCCTGTCGAAGTTTAAATAGCAAATAACCGCGTGGAGCCGCTGTCGCGTCCTTAAAACTCTATTGGACATATGACACGCCACCTGGGTACATCTGTTTGGGCCAGGTTGGTAATCTGCGACCCGTCACGTGGGTTCTTAAACACCACTAGGTAATGTGAATTCAAACTGATGGTTCTTTGCTCTTTATTCTTCCCAAAGAGATTCTGGACTATATACATAATGCTGAGGTTGTCATGATGACTACCTTTAGTAAATAGCTTAGTCACCCTATCATCTGTCTCGTACATTAGGTCATCTAATACCACTAGCCGACGTCTATCGCCTGCCCACTGTTCCATATCCGACAAACCTTCGTTAAATTTGAGTGATCTTCATAGTCTAATACATGGATTGCCATTTTCTGTAGCACCATATAATTTCCTCTGGAATTGGGTCGACCATGTCTGATAGATGAGCCAGAAACGTTTGGACAATGACGGATTTTCCACACCCCGTTGGTCCCGCAATCAGAGCCGTAAAAGAATGCTTCCACCTCGGATCCATGACTAATAATAACCATCTACCCACCCATACAGCATATTTTATGGGACTCGAACCCGCCCCGCCTCGCGTGCCGATGTCCGGTTCGGTTCGCCCCGAGCACGCCCTATGTCACGTATTTTATGGGACTCGAACCCGCTCCGCCTCACCGGTTCTTGTGTATGCCCTCGCTCCGCGCCACCTCTGCACCCTCACCCTACATCGGTCTACCCCGCCCCTGTTCACACACACACACGCACACACACATCCCGATCACTACACCCGCTACTAACCACCATCTTTACTTTAATAAGGTTTTCATTTGAAGCTCTGAGACCGTATGATGATAGTGATTAATCTCATCCAATAAAGACTACTAATAACCGCTATCCTTTAACAAACACATAAGCATTTATGGCACGGCCGCCCATATAAACGGCCACAAATACGACTTGTTTTGCGTCCCGTCTCTTTAAAGAGATCCTCTGCCTACCATCGCGAAACTTGAGAACATAACCAACAACTTTTTTTTTAAAGCGACCAACAACTGTTTTCGGCCGCCCTCAAAATTTCATCCACCACCTGCCTTCCTTGGTTTCTTGTGAAAAAACATTACTAAAGCAGTTACGAAAAACATCACATCCTCTCCAGAAAAACAGCGTCCCTCAGCGAAAACACATAGTTTAAGGAAGTATACACTATATAATAAAATATAAGGAAAAAAGAGAATGCGAATGGCCAAAAATGCTTTCAACCTAATGAAATCAGTATTAACCTCTATAGAGATTAACAACACTTTAAAAAGAGAATTTGTCAAATGTTATGTATATTCAACACAGCTATATGGCGCAGAAGACTGGACAATGAACAAGCAGTTAGAAAGTCGAATAGAGGCCCTGAAGATGTGGATATACAGAGGAATGTGTCGTATTTCATGGAAACAAAAACAATTAAATACAGTTCTAGAAAAACTGGAAATGAAAAGATAGTTGATGAAAGACATAAAAAAGAAGCAAGTTAAATATTTTGGCCACGTTAAATGACGTAACGTAACATTCTTATAAAAACCATACTGGAGGGTGAGATAAGGCAAGCGAACAAGATGTAGACAACGATACAAATGGAAAGATACTATCAAGAAATGTGCGAACGGCAATCTGACAGACAGTGTTGGAGATCCTTAGCAGCCAATCTTCATTGTGGAGACGGTACCTGATTTATTGGTCGAGTCTACGTTTATATTTGCCATCAGAACGTCTTGGAAACATGGTTATATTACACTTTTTCTCACACGTTCAGCCTATTGCCTCATATTTAGACGCAATTCTATCAGATTTGTCCTTACTTGCATTTGAATGCCCCCCACACTACTTTTTTTCTCTTCCAGTGGACATTTAAGGTAGCATTTATCTGTCTATTTCAGTGTAATCCGAACTCTCTGAACCCTCCGTTCTAACTTAAGAAACTCTAGCAGTCTCAGCGTTACCACTGCGTAGTTCTTAAGCGCCGTCTACTACTGCATAATGAAACCCCAGGAGGTGATATATTTATATTTTACAACGGCATAAAAAAGTTAGTTGCATAATATGTCCTTTACTGGACGTAGCCGTCAACCATAGCATTTTTTGGCTATTCGTGATTCCTGGGCAAGTTTACGTTCAGTAGTTTGCCATTGTTTTTTGAACGACCGGCACCCATACCATTTCATTAAAAAACTAACGTAAGGTGGTCTGCTGCCAAATCACCCACAGCTGTGTTTCGAACGCTAGTATGCGGGATTACGATCTGCATCCGTAACACCTTCGCCACGGAGCAGGCAGCAACAGTATTACAGAACCCCGGGAGGTGATGTATTTATAATTTACAACAGCATTACGGAACCCCGGGAGGTGATGTATTTATAATTTACAACAGCATTACGAACCCCGGGAGGTGATGTATTTATAATTTACAACAGCATCACGGAACCCCAGAATGTGATGTATTTATAATTTACAAAAGCATTACGGAACCCTGAGAGGTGATGTATTTATAATTTACAACAGCATTACGGAACCCTGAGAGTTGATGTATTTATAATTTACAACAGCATTACGTAACCCCGGAAGATGATGTATTTATAATTTACAACAGTATTACGGAACCCCGGGAAGTGATGTATTTATAATTTACAACAGTATTACGGAACCCCGGGAAGTGATGTATTTATAATTTACAACAGCATTACGGAACCCTGAGACGTGACGTATTTATAATTTACAACATCATTACGGAACCCTGAGAGGTGATGTATTTATAATTTACAACATCATTGCGGAACCCTGAAAGGTGATGTATTTATAATTTACAACAGCATTACGGAACCCTGAGAGTTGATGTATTTATAATTTACAACAGCATTACGGAACCCCGGGAGGTGATGTATTTATAATTTACAACAGCATTACGCAACCCTGAGAGGTGATGTATTTATAATTTACAACAGCCTTACGGAACCCTGAGAGTTGATGTATTTATAATTTACAGCAGCATTACGGAACCCTGGAATGTGATGTATTTATAATTTACAACAGCATTACGGAACCCTGAGAGGTGATGTATTTATATTATACAACAGCATTACGGAACCCCGGAAGGTGATGTATTTATAATTTACAACAACATTACTGAACACTGAGAGGTGATGTATTTATAATTTACAACAGCATTATGGAACCCTGAGAGGTGATGTATTTATAATTTACAGCAGCATTACGGAACCCCGGGAGGTGATGTATTTATAATTTACAACAGCATTACTGAACCCTGAGAGGTGATGTATTTATAATTTACAACAGCATTACGGAACCCTGAGAGGTGATGTATTTATAATTTACAACAGCATTACTGAACCCTGAGAGGTGATGTATTTATATTTTACAACAGCATTACGGAACCCTGAGAGGTGATGTATTTATAATTTACAGCAGCATTACAGAACCCCGGAAGGTGATGTATTTATAATTTACAACAGCATTACGGAACCCAGAGAGGTGATGTATTTATAATTTACAGCAGCATTACGGAACCCCGGGAGGTGATGTATTTATAATTTCCAGCGGCATTACGAAACCCTGAGAGGTGATGTATTTATAATTTACAACAGCATTACGGAACCCTGGGAGGTGATGTATTTATATTTTACAACAGTATTACCGAACTCCAGGAGGTGATGTATTTATAATTTACAACAGCATTACGGAACCCCGGGAGGTGATGTATTTATAATTTACAGCAGCATTACGGAACCCTGGGAGGTGGTGGATTTATATTTTACAACAGCATTACGGAACCCTGGGAGGTGATGTATTTATAATTTACAACAGCATTAAGGAACCCTGTGAGGTAATAAATTTATATTTTTCAGAACCCCGGAATGTGATATATGTATATGTTCCAACAGCATTACGTAACCCCTGGAAGTTGTATATTTATATTTTACAACAGATTGAAGGAACCCAGGGAAGTGACATGTTTATATTCTAATACAGCATTTACGGAACCTCGGGGGTAACATATTTATATTTGACAACAGGATTACGGAACCCCCGGAAGTGGTATATTTATATTTTACAACAGAATGAAGGAACCCCGGGAGGTGACATATTTATATTTTACAACAGAATGAAGGAACCCCGGGAGGTGACATATTTATATTTTACAACAGAATGGCGGAACTCCGGGGGTGATATATTTATATTTTGGCAACAATCCTCACTCCGGAAATTTTCCCTGTAGGTAATATTGCAGATCGTCTGTGTGTATAAATGGGGGGGGGGGGGGGGAAGCACAATAACACTGAGTGTCGTAAGAGGCGACTAAAGAAGGACTGCGTGAGACTTGACTGCCTGATCCCGGAAGAAGCTTTAACTGCAGACAACCAATCATGAACAAGTCTACAAAGCGCTTGTCGTGAGTTTCTGGGGGCCTTTGCCCTGCTGAGAATCAAAAGGTTGTAGAAGAATAAAGACAATTGCAAATAATGTACAACTTACAGCCCTGTTTATCTAGGACAGCAGTTACAAGTAGTTCCACGTCGGCTGCTATGATCTGGTTTCTCCGATAAGTGGTGTAGCTGAAATTTCCGGTGTATCCAAGATCAAATACTGAGACTGGCCTCTCCGCTCTGCAGTATCCGTCAGTGTCAGCTACATAATGCAGAAGGGAAACATGCATATCCTGTTAGGAACATAATGAATATATCCATCGCCTCTACATTGGCTAGTGTAGAATAGAAATATTCACAGGAACATCGATTGGAAAATTACTTATTTCTGTCGGTCCCGTTTTATTATAATACTCTCTTCTATTTTATTTTTAGAATTCCTGGTCAAAAAGTTGTAACTAAACCCTGTTATGTTTCTGATAATTATTATGTTAATTACTCATGCCCCTGATTGGTTTATTACATTAAAGCGGCAACAGCTTGGGGCAACGGGCGTTGAAGGAGAGAGATAGGCAGGCAGGCAGGCAGGCAGGCAGACAGACAGACAGACAGACGGACGGACGGACGGACAGACGGACAGGTTGGTTTGCCGTGAAACCTCTGGGAGACCGAGGTTTACCCCTGAAGTCCGATGCATTATTGCTCAGGTCATCTGAACCCTGAAATGGACCTGCATCTATTGGAGCTACTGGGTAACTGTTCTCCCACCTGGTACCAAGAAACCACGAGTTTCAAAAGGTTTGTCACGTATGGAGTAACCAATGAACTACGTTGCGTTGTTGGTATATCATCAGTTACAATCAGGGCTTCTCAAAATATTCAACCTCTTTCCACCCACGACCCATTTTTAACAAGTAAAAATGTTCCCATACGTGAACCGGAACATAGGGACGTGTTCTGTGGCGACGGAGTTACGGACGCAATTAGTAATCCCGGATACAGAGTTCGAAACATAGTTGCAGGCGATTTGGCAGCAGACCGTCTTGCGTTGGTTTTAATCAAATGGTATGAGTGTCGGTCTTTCAGAAAGCAATGGCAAACTACTGAACGCAAACTTGCTAGGAAATCATACAGCCAAAATATTCTAGGATTGAATGCGACGTCCTGTAAATAATATAAACTAAGTAAGTAAAATATGTTGGCAGTCCCTTTACTTTGTTTTAAAATTAGTAGGTATGGAGACGCATCATGTTGCAGGTCCTTGGCTGAATGTCACTCTCATGCCAGGTGTCTACAATGTCTTCTTCCATGGTCATGCTCTCTGTCTCTGCTTCCAGGAACTACTCCTTCCATCACTCTTCTTTCCAAGCCACTCTTAAGGTTTACAATCTCTACCAACTTTACTCGAAAATAGATGCAAGCCTTTTTTCCGGGCTTGTGAGTTTGAATGACAGTCCATCGGATTGAAGAGTGAATACTGGGTGTTACAGAGAATTCACAAACAACCAATAGACCAACCAGCCAGAGTTGTGACTAGAGTAATGTCTTCTTATGTTGCTGATCCTGTTGTTACAGTTTGTCACAAGAGACGATCGTGTTCCATAACCACCACCAATGGCGGACTGGCCTGGGTGTTAGCTTGCCCCATGGCAAGTGGGTCCTATGGCACTCTGTTGAAGTGGGCCCCCCTTAAACATTAGACAATATGTTAAAATGTTAATTATCCACAGAAGCCATCAGTCAAGCAAGCCATGTTTCAAATATATGACGAACAGAAATGTTTACACTATGCCAAAGTGCAGCTGAAATTATACACACTATGTATGGTGGTAATGTTTTATGGTGATCCCAGTTATTGTGGTGGTGGTGATGGTAATGCTTGATATTGGTCTCTGTTATTGTGGTGGTGGTGGTGGTGGTGGTGGTGGTGGTGGTAATGGTGGTGGTGGTGGTGGTGGTAATGCTTGATGGTGGTCTCAGGTATTGTGGTGGTGGTGGTGGTAGTGGTAGTGGTGGTGGTGGTAATGGTGGTGGTGGTGGTGGTGGTGGTGGTAATGGTGGTGGTGGTAATGGTGGTGGTGGTGGTTGTGGTGGTGGTGGTGGTGGTAATGCTTGATGGTGGTCTCAGTTATTGTGGTGGTGGTGGTGGTGGTGTTGGTGGTGATGGTGGTGGTGGTGGTGGTGGTGGTGGTGGTGGTGGTGGTGGTAATGCTTGATGGTGGTCTCAGTTATTGTGGTGGTGGTGGTGATGGTGATGGTAATGGTGGTGGTAATGGTGGTGGTGGTGATTGTGGCGGTGGTGGTAATGTTTGATGTTCGTTCGGTTATTGTGGTGGTGGTGGTGGTGGTAATGTTTTATGGTGGTTACGGTTCTTATGTTGGTGGCGGTTGTGGTGGTGGTGGTGGTAATGCTTGATGGTGGTCTCAGTTATTGTGGTGGTGGTAGTGGTGGTGGTGGTGGTGGTGGTGGTGGTGGTGGTGGTGGTGATGGTGGTCGTGGTAATTTTTGATGTTCATTCAGTTATTGTGGTGGTGGTGGTGGTAATGTTTGATGGTGGTTACGGTTCTTATGGTGGTGGCGGTAATGTTTGATGTTGGTTCAGTTCTTGTTGTGGCGGTGGTAATGTTTAATGGTGATTTTAGTACTTGTGGTGATGGTGGTAATGTTTGATGGTGGCTTCAGTTCTTGTGGTGATGGTGATGGTAATGTTTGATGGTGGCTTAAATTCTTGTGGTGGTGGTAATAATGTTTGATGGTGGTTTCTTTTCTTGTTGTTGTGATGGTGGTGGTAGTAATGTTTGATTTTGATTCAGTTCTTGTTGTGGTGGTGGTAATAGTTGAAGGTGGTTTCAGTTCTGGTTGTGGTGATGGTGGTAATGTTTAATAGTGGTTTCAGTTCTTGTTGTGGTGGTGACATTAATTTTTGATGGTGGTTTCACTACTTGTTGTTGTGGTGGTGGTAATGTTTGATGTTGATTCAGTTCTTGTTGTGGT
Source organism: Cepaea hortensis (assembly GCA_963921405.1). NCBI lineage: Eukaryota > Metazoa > Mollusca > Gastropoda > Stylommatophora > Helicidae > Cepaea > Cepaea hortensis. The sequence goes on along the minus strand of OY992882.1, from coordinate 87,956,995 downwards.
GGTGGTAATTTTTGATGGTGGTTTCAGTTCTTGTGGTGGGAGTAATGTTTGATGGTGGTTTCAGTTCTTGTGGTGGTGGTGGTGGTGGTGGTAACGTTTGATGGTGGTTTCAGTTCTTGTTGTGGTGGTGGTGGTGGTAATATTTGATGTTGATTCAGTTCTTGTTGCGGTGGTGGTAATATTTGATGGTGGTTTCAGTTCTTGTGGTTGTGGTAATGTTTGATGGTGGTTTCAGTTCTTGTTGTGGTCGTGGTGGTATTGTTTGATGTTAATTCAATTCTTGTTGTGGTTGTAGAATTCTTTTATGTTGATTCGGTTCTTTTGGCGGTGGTGGTAATGTTTGATGGTGTTTTTGGTACTTTTGGTGGTTGAGGTGGTGGGGGTGGTGATGGTAATGTTTGATGGTGGTTTCAGTTCTTGTTGTGGTAATGGTAATGTTTGATGGTGTTTTTAGTACTTGCGGTGGTATTGGTGGTGGTGGTAATGTTTGATGGTGGTTTCAGTTCTTGTTGTGGTGATAATGTGTGATGGTGGTTTCAGTTCTTGTGGTGTTGGTAATGTTTGATGTTGATTCAGTTCTTGTTGTGTAGTGGTAATGTTTGATAGTGGTTTCAATTCTTGTGGTGGTGGCAATGTTTGATGGCGGTTTCAGCTCTTGTCGTGGTGGTGGTAATGTTTGATATTGGTTCAGTTCTTGTTGTGATGGTGGTTGTAGTATAGTTTGATGGTGGTTTCAGTTCTTGTGGTGGTGGTAATGTCTGATGGTGGTTTCAGTTCTTGTAGTGGTGGAAATGCTTCATGGTGGTTTAGGTTCTTGTAGTGGTAATGTTTGATGGTGGTTTCAGTTCTTGTGGTGGTGGTAATGTCGGATGGTGGTTTCAGTTCTTGTAGTGGTGGAAATGCTTCATGGTGGTTTCGGTTCTTGTGGTGGTAATGTTTGATGGTGGTTTCAGTTCTTGTGGTGGTAATGTTTGATGGTGGTTCCAGTTCTTGTGGTGATAATGTTTGATGGTGGTTCCAGTTCTTGTGGTGATAATGTTTGATGGTGGTTCCAGTTCTTGTGGTGGTAATGTTTGATGGTGGTTTTAGTTTTTGTGGTGGTAATGTTTGATGGTGGTTCCAGTTCTTGTGGTGGTGGTAATGTCTGATGGTGGTTTCAGTTCTTTTAGTGGTGGAAATGCTTCATGGTGGTTTCGGTTCTTGTGGTGGTAATGTTTGATGGTGGTTCCAGTTCTTGTGGTGGTAATGTTTGATGGTAGTTCCAGTTCTTGTGGTGGTAATGTTTGATGGTGGTTCTAGTTCTTACAGTGGTATTGTTTGATGGTGGTTCCAGCTCTTGCAGTGGTATTGTTTGATGGTGGTTCCAGTTCGTGCGGTGGTAATGTTTGATGGTGGTTCCAGTTCGTGCGGTGGTAATGTTTGATGGTGGTTCCAGTTCGTGCGGTGGTAATGTTTGATGGTGTTTTTGGTACTTGTGGTGGTTGAGGTGGTGGGGGTGGTGAGGGTAATGTTTGATGGTGGTTTCAGTTCTTGTTGTGGTAATGGTAATGTTTGATTGTGTTTTTAGTACTTGTGATGGTATTGGTGGTGGTGGTAATGTTTGATGGTGGTTTCAGTTCTTGTTGTGGTGATAATGTGTGATGGTGGTTTCAGTTCTTGTGGTGTTGGTAATGTTTGATGTTGATTCAGTACATGTTGTGTAGTGGTAATGTTTGATAGTGGTTTCAATTAATGTGGTGGTGGTAGTGCTTGATGCCGGTTTCAGCTCTTGTCGTGGTGGTGGTAATGTTTGATATTGGTTCAGTTCTTGTTGTGATGGTGGTTGTAGTATTGTTTGATGGTGGTTCAGTTCTTGTGGTGGTGGTAATGTCTGATGGTGGTTTCAGTTCTTGTAGTGGAGGAAATGCTTCATGGTGGTTTCGGTTCTTGTGGTGGTAATGTTTGATGGTGGTTTCAGTTTTTGTGGTGGTAATGTTTGATGGTGGTTCCAGTTCTTGTGGTGGTAATGTTTGATGGTGGTTCCAGTTCTTGCAGTGGTAATGTTTGATGGTGGTTCCAGTTCGTGCGGTGGTAATGTTTGATGGTGGTTCCAGTTCGTGCGGTGGTAATGTTTGATGGTGGTTCCAGTTCGTGCGGTGGTATTGTTTGATGGTGGTTCCAGTTCGTGCGGTGGTATTGTTTGATGGTGGTTCCAGTTCGTGCGATGGTAATGTTTGATGGTGGGTTGTTTGTGGTGCTGGTAATGGATTTGTTTTAACGATCGCTCGCCTTGAAGTAAAGCTACTACTTTTAGAGCACTGGATTGATTTGTGAGTGTGGATTAGCTTTTCCTATTGCCAGTGACCCCGCCATCAGGCGAACCCACTCCGACTTCATAGATACTTGTTATTTAAGTCCTCAAGTCAAGGACGGAGAATTCAACATTTTAGTCCAACTAACAGGTGTAGGGGTTGAACCCGCTACCTCGGCATCAGCACAACGGATGTTTAAGAACGAATGCTCTTATCCATTCGGCCATACTGACCTCCGGTTAAGGCGTGACAGTGGTGATGGTGGTAGTAGTAGTAGTAGTAGTAGTAGTAGTAGTAGTAGTAGTAGTAGTAGTAGTAGTAGTAGTAGTAGTAGTAGTAGTAGTAGTAGTAGTAGTAGTAGTAGTAGTAGTAGTAGTAGTAGTAGTAGTAGTTGTAGTACTAGTAGTCGTAGTAGTTACTAGTAGTAGTAGTAGTAGTAGTAGTAGTAGTAGTAGTAGTAGTAGTAGTAGTAGTAGTAGTAGTAGTGATTCACTGGGATTTGTCTAGCTCTCTCCGTCAGCTCCGTGTTGGTGATTCTGTCACATCATTGTAGTCATTCTATAATATAATTTATATTTACAATTAAATATTCTACATTTGGTGAGAAGTTTGGGTGGCGGGGTAGGGGTATCCCCTATCAAAGGAGAGGTAAGATGCCTCCTTCCCTCCGCTAGTCTACGGGACACCCTTGGGCAAGGTGGAGTACCCGTTTAGCCCCCCGATCAGGGTTACGTGAAGCGATGTGTGCAGGTGGTGGATGAAGTTGAAGAGCAGCCAACAGATAGTTGTAGGTTATGGTCTCCAGCTTCACGACGGTAGGCAGAGGATCTCTTTTTTGGGAGACAATGGCTACGGTCATCGACCAGTATGGTCACTGCTAGGAAGGAAAGCAATGGCAAACTACCTTCTTTACATATGCCAAGAATATCATGTACTGCAGTCTTATCGATAATCAGAGAAACGGCGTAAATGGGTGCTCCATAGGAGCAGCCTCGCCCGGTAGGGGTAGTCATGTGCACCACGTGACTCCAGACCGTCATCAGGCGACTGAGTGCAAAAGAATATCAACATTGAAAGTAGGAACTTGGAATGTAAGAACTATGAGTGGGGATGGAACATTTGATAGCATTAAGAATGAAATGAGAAGATTAAATATTAACCTGTTAGGTATATTAGGTATATATGAGACCAGATGGACAGGAATGGGCATTATAACATCTGAGGAATATAGAATAATCTTTTCTGGTGGAGAGAAACAACAGCGAGGAGTAGCAATTATAATGGATAAAGAGAGAGCAAAATCGATCAAAGGATATTGGACTGTATCAGACAGAGTGTTACTGGTGAAGTTGAGTGGAAGACCTTTTGATGTCAACGTCATACAAGTTTATGCACCAACAGCAGACAGTAGTAATGACAGCATTGATGAATTTTATAATGATTTAGAGAAAGCCTTCAAGAAATGCAAGAATTTTGAAGTAAATATCATAATGGGTGACTTTAATGCCAAAGTTGGAAATCAACTGGACGGATGCATAGTAAGCAAATATGGACTAGGGGAACAGAATGAAAGATGTTGCAGACTTGTACAGTGGGCAAAAGAGCATGATTTGATTATTGGAAACACAAGGCATCAACAGGACCCGAGGAAAATATGGACATGGAGGAGTCCTGATCATAAGATCAGAAATCAGACTGATTACATTCGCATCAACAGAAGATTTCGAAATGCCTTAAAAGTCGCAAAAACTATACCAAGCGCAGACTGCTACAGCGATCATAGATTAATATTAAGGAATTTACATATAAAATTAAAGAAAGTCAAATATTCACCACCAAGAAACACAAAATGTGATCTACAGGCATTGAAGAGTGAGGAAATAAAAGATAAATTCAACGTAGAGGTAAAGAACAGATTCGATGCATTGTCCGATATGGAAATATTCTTTCAAGACGTCAGTGACCAATGGTAACATGAAAATTAGCACACGCAAAACAGAGGTAATGACTATAACTAAGAAAGAACAAACAACAATTCACCTAAACGAACATCCCTTGAAACAAGTAAAGAGTTTCAAGTACCTAGGAAGTATAATATCATCAAATGGGAAATCAGAAGACGCAATAAGGCAAACCAACTCATTGGACAAATGGCACCAATTCTAACGAACAAACATGTATCAATAACTACTAAGAAAGCACTTTACAACACAATCTTCCTACCAACTCTATGCTATCAATACCAAACATGGACAATGACAGAAAAAGAGAAAAGAAAAATCACAACAATAGAAATGAGATTCCTGAGAATAATACTCAACGTATCAAAAAGAGATCAGATCAGAAATGAAGAAATCAGGACTAAAGTGGGGGTTCCAGCAGCACTAGATTATATTAGAAATCAGCAAGTCAAATGGTTTGGCCATGCAAGTAGGTTACCACAACGAGCAATGATGTACAGACCAGATGGAAACAGAGGAAGAGGCCGACCACGTAAACGTTGGACGGAGGGAATAGCAGAGTCCATGGGAATATCGATACATGAAGCCCATAATCGGGCACTCTCACGATGTTTATACTTCACCTCGACACCGCAAGGTACAAGAGGAACATGATGAGATGACTTGAGAGTAGGAAAGTGACAAACCGTGTTCACGGGTAATGTAAAGAAAATAGAGGCACTGGATGAGTGACCAATGGGAAATATTAAAGAAATCAGTCAACCAAGCTGCAGAAACAACCATCGCAAAAATAAAGATAATAGGACGCAAGAAATGGATGGCGGAAGACATCTTAAAACTCATGGAAGTAAGAAGGAATAACAAAAATAACCAGGAAAAATATGAAGAGATTCACAGGAAAATTAGGAAGCTATGCAAAGAGGCAAAAGAAACATGGCTTGAGGAAAATTGCAAGGAATTTGAAAACCAATACAACACCCGGAATACTAAATCAATGCGCAAAAGAATTAATGACATCACTAACAAAAGAACACACACATCAACGGGTTGCCTAAAAACCAAAGTTGGCAAAATCATAATACAAAAAGATTAGATTTTACATGCGTGGTCAGATTATGTGAAAGACCTTTATGATGATACAAGAGAAGAACATGATCATCGCAATAATAATGAAGGACCATCAATTTTGAAGATAGAAGTTAAGAATACTCTTAACCATATGAAAGCTGGCAAGACCCCGGGTACAGATAACATAACAATAGAAATGATTAGTGCCTTAGAAGAATATGGAATAGACCAAGTCACCAGACTGCTGAACACAATATACGATACTGGAGATATAACTCTTGAATTATGTAATTCTATATTTATTGCAATCCCGAAGAAATCAGGAGCCTTGGTGTGCGATCAACATGGAACAATTAGTATAATGAGCCACATCACGAAGATTCTGATGAGAATTATCATGCAAAGGGTTAGGAAGAAAATACAACCCGAAATAGGAGAAGACCAATGTGGGTTTGTAGAAGGCAAGGGCACAGTAAATGCTGTGTATATACTAACAACAGTAATTGAACGTTCTATAGAAGTAAGCAAAGATCTATATCTTTGCTTTATTGACTACACAAAGGCTTTCGATAAAGTGAGGTCAATATCAGCCTATTAAAAGAGGTGTGAGACAGGGATGTGTAATGTTTCTTTTATCCCTGTACAGTGAAAATATTTTCAGAAATATAGAAGATATGGAAAGAATCAACATTGGGGGACGATACATCAATAACATTAGATATGCAGATGATACAGACTTGATTGCAGACAATGAACAGGACCTGCAAAATTTAGTAGACGCGGGTGTTGCACACAGTGAACAACTAGGGTTAGAACTGAGTATTAAGAAGACACAGATTATGGTCGTAACTGGGAAGAAGGAAATACCACAATGTGATATACGAGTAAATGGGCATATTCTTAAGCAAGTGAATCGATACAGTTATCTCGGCACGGTCATAACATCTGATGGGAGATGCTTTGAAGAGGTTAGAACAAGAATTGCCATTAGGAAGGTAGCCTTTTGCAAGATGAACAACATACTGACCAATAAAAAGATATCAACTGAAACGAGAAAAAGAGTGTTGCAGTGCTACATATAACCTATACTTTTGTATGGATGTGAAGCGTGGACAATAGGCAGTCAAGCTGAAAAACAACTGATGGCTGTGGAAATGTGGTTTCTGGGGAAAATGCAAATAATACCATGGACAGACAGAAAAACCAATGAACAAGTCCTTCAAGAAACATGAAGATCGTAAACTGATTAGAGAAATTAGACGTAGTCAGTCGAAATTGTTTGGACATGTTATGAGAAGAAATGAATTGGAGAACTTGGTGACGACTGGCAAGATCGAAGGGAAGAGACCAAGGGGAAGACCGAGAGGAAAATATCTGGATGGCTTGGCCACATGGCATGGTCGAGACAGGAACACGGAGCTGATCCACGACTCTGGTGATCGAGTGAGATGGCAGAACATGACCGCCCACGCTTACCGGCATGGCACATGATGGATGGATGGTGAGAAGTTTAATTTCTTCCGCAAATTTACTGGTGCTATTACAGCTGCTTTTGCCTTTTGTATTCCTACTTTAATATTTTGATGTTCCCCCATCTTTGTCCATATTGCTACCTAAATAGGTGTGAGAATTTTTCAACCTAATTGTTGTGACCTCCCATCCATTGCATTTAGTTTATCTAGCATCTGATTTCGTTTGTGAGACATGAGTGCAATGTTGTCAGCAAAGTCCAGATCACCGAGCTGCTTTATCAGAGGAGGCCACTGAATTCCATTCCTTGCAGTGTTTGTTGTCTTCGTAATCCTGTCTATAGTCAGCAAGAAAAGTAGTCATGATCAAAACTTCCCTGTCTCACTCCTATTCTTATCTCGAATGATTTTGTTAAGTTTTCCCTTGTGGAGAACTTTGCACCTCACATCTCTACAAATTGCCTTGATTAAGTGTCGGATGTTTGGTGGGATCCCATATTCTTCATCAATTTCCAAACAGAATCCCTACCAATGCTATCAAAATCTATTCAGTGTCTAGAATTGGTGTAAACAATCACAAATATACATACATTAATGGGTATTACTGTTTATACAGTCAGTCAGGCAGGCAGACAAAGAGAAAGACAGACAGGCAGACAATTTATCAACAGAGGAAAGAAACTACAAAGAAAATATATTTAAAAGACCAAACACAGAGATCTTCAACATAACCAACGTTCATCAGGCAAGTTGAACCATGTCTAAATTGCCCATATCCCCAAGAAACTGAACTTAAAGAACAACAGATCATCGTCAGCGTTTTAATACTCACTGGTTTCCGGATAATACGTCCCAATCGTAGCTGTCACCAGACAAGCAAAAATGTGAAAGCACAAAGAATAGCTCCCGAAACAAGCCATCTGTAATATAATATCAAACAGGCGTAACTATCTTTTATATAATGGTGTAACATACACTATCTTTACCCAGTGATGTATTTCACATTGGTATAGTGGTTATTAGTGCACGGGTTTGCCGCCTCAGCTGTTTTGAGTTCAATGCTCAGTTTTTAAAGAATAGGTTAAGGGGGCGGGGAGTCTGTCATGTGGACTGTGGTAGATGTCGCCTTATGAAAGGGGTACCAGATATGTCCCTGGATGTAAGTACAAGAAAAGGCTCTATCCCCTTATAATGTCGTGACTTCATATATGAAGAGAAAAAGCCAGCTTCATATCTTCGCTTCTGTTCCTCCGTGGTATAAATTCAGTTTTCCCCAGAAGCCACATTTCCACTGTCATTGGATGTTTCTCGGCTTGTCTACTTCTTGTTTGTTTCACGTACATACACAAGTATAGGCTCTATGTAGCACTTTAATACTCTTTTTCTCACTGCAATTGACAGTTTGTTTTTATTCATGAATATATTTTCCACTTGGAAAAAAGGTCACATTTGAAACTGTTTCGTGTTTGAGTCTCTGCAAGGCAGTTTTTGTCTGATGTTATGACTGTTCCAAATGTAGTTGTACCTATTCACTTATTTAAGAATGTTCCCATTTACTTGTATGTTACATTGCGATATTTCTGTCTTCTTAGAGACGAATATAATCTTGTTTCCTTACAATTTAGTTCTAACCCTAGTTGCTGGTTGTCTACAATATCAGCACTAACAAAATGCTGCAAATCCTGTTCATTGTATGAAAACAATACTGAATCATTTGCGCCTGCGTATTTTTAGTGTTGATATTATGACATCTGGTCTCATCTCATGTCTTTTACATTTCTCATAATAAGAGGAGCGAATGCTGATTATGTTCCATGGGATGATTATATCGTCTTATTTGAACTTCCCGCAACTCCCAAGGGCGTATAAATCGAACTATAGTTAAAATATCAATACGGTAGTTTTCCCTATGTAACTCCATTTAATGTGATATATAATACAACATATCTACTACCGTATTAACAACTTTTAAGTCATTACTGTGACACATTCCGACTTGCCATTTTCCGCAATCCATTTAACCAACTGTTTGTCGGGCACTGAATCTGTTAAAACCGTTATGAATTGAAAAAGATAATACAACAAACGTCAGAGAACTGAGAGCATTCGTATTTCCTGTGGCAATATTTGGCTGTGAAACTTCGTCATTTAACAAATTAGTCGAAAAGCACATGCGCACCATTTTTAAATAAGTGTTTCAGAAAAAGTACTACCTAGTCCATAGACGAATTATAGCGAACTAGCTGATTTAATATTGATAAAGATTGGTTATTCAAATAAACAGACTTGAGGACTATGAAATACTCAGATATGAAAACAGGCATGACTGTCTAGAAGAGATGTGTCCCTAGGAAGCTGAGAGGAGGAAGATTACAACATGGATTTCTTGAAAATGTGATAGACAATTTACATATGACAGCAACAGAGGCGGGGCATGTGGCTTATGATAAACAGAAATGTCAAAATGCTGGCGTGGAGACAAAGTTCTGCACAGACAAGCCACAGGATGAAGCTGATAATGCGTCATCTGATAGCATTTTCTCCCATATCTTTAAGATGTCTCAGAATGGTGGCTACAAATAGGTTACAGACGAGAGGATCGACTTCCCTGCATCTAGTTTTACCCCATCTTACTTGGTCTGACTCCACAGAACGGCAAGTGCCTCTCGAGACCATCAAACAGTACGAACTCCGTAGCTCCAGCCCCACCCCTATACAATTTTGTCTTCTTCAAATATCTTTCGGGCAAATTGCACTCTTAGACTTTCATAGCATGAGGTAGACGGCTTGACCATGTATTTGACCAAATATGTTCACTGTGTAGGGAACAGGCCTTGAGACATTGCACATTCCTGTTGCAGACCTCTCTTCTTCTTCTTTTGTTGGCTTGAAATGTGTCTATGACTGCAATGTTGTCTCTTGTATGAATGTAACTATCTTTGTTAGTTCACTCCGTGGTCCATAGCAGACTTCCCTTGATTTACTTCATCATCAATGTTTTGTAGTTGCACATTGTTTCCAACATATGTTTATTACAAATCTAATTTCTTTCTCGTCACATAGGAGATCATGTCAGCGTGTAATACTCTATCGAAAACCTTTGTATAGTCAATGAAGCAAAGATGTAGGTCGTTTTGTTCTTCTGTTAGCTCTGAAGTCGGAGGAGGTTCGCCTGATGGCGAGGGACACTGGTAATATGGAAAGCAAAATTCAATCCAGTGCCATCAAAAGTATTGGATATAGACTACGCTTGAGTTCAAAGTGAGTAAGCTGAACAAAAATAAATGTTAGTTAGTTAGTTAGTCGACAGATCATCCTCATTGCACATCGAACCATTCAGTCCATAAGTGCTCGGATCCCCTCCTCAGCAAATCCCGCAGCGTGTAGCGGCTAACGACGCCGGTTCTGTGTTAGTTTATCAATCTTCTTTGGCTTCCTGCGTAGTGTTCTTGTTTGGCCACCCCTCTTTTAATTTGCTGTTCTCGCAGTCTGGCCATGGTTGTAGATTCACAGTCATCACTTGGTTCACGCAAGAGTCTCACTTCTCGTAGAGCATTCAGAATGTCAGCCTGGTCCATGGCGCGTCCGCCCTCCACAGTAGCCTCACCTGCGAGCTTGTCAGCCCGCTCATTTCCTTGTACTCCCGCATGCCCTGGCACGAAGATGAAACTAATCTTTATCAGCCGAGACCGCTCCAGAGGCAGCAACCATTCTCTTCGGATCGACCCCTCCTCTATCCTCTTGATCATGTTCATTGAGTCGCTAAGGAAACATGCCCTAGTGAATGTCTGTGTCTCGAGCCATGTTATTGCTTTACTTACTGCCATGATTTCCATAGTCAGGCTACTTGTGGTTTCAGTGAAAGCACCAGAGTCCTCCTTCACAATTCTCCCTCCGGCCCAAGCTGTAAAAACCCATGAGCTTCTCACATGTCGGACGACCGACCCATCTGTGTAGATGACCGCATCACCGTCTAGCGAATTCTCGAAAATCAACTCTTGTACTTCAGCCTCCACATCAGCCGGATTTTCTTGTCTGCATTTCTATCTAGTTGGATGCAAACTGAAAAGGATGTGCAAAAATCTGTTGGCACTTGCACCTACTCCTCGCCAGGTTCTAAGTCCTCAAGTGAACTCACCTGTTGAAGAATATCTTCGGCTTGACCCATCCACGACCGTCCTCTTTTTAACCTGCTGCCCTTCACCAAAATAATTTCACTATGCAGTGGATGTTGTGTGTTTGCGTTAACTCTGAGGTAGGCGCGTGCCCTGCAAACTTGTATTCTCTCTTCAATGGTTGGAAAATCAAGAAGGTAGCGCATCGCCCTGCATGCTGTATCTCTTGTACATCCAAGAATAATGCGCATAGCTTCATTCTGTATCCTTTCCATCCTTTCTATCTGCTTACGGCTGAGAGTCAGGATTGCCGTTGCATACTCCAAAACAGACATGACCAGCCCCTCGTACAGAAGACATAGATGGCGCTGCTCACAGTTTGCTGCCGCCATCACCCGCATCGCAGCCAAACCCCGCTTGGCCTTTCAGACGCTAGTAATGTTCCAAGCAAATACACTTAATTTGTTGAACACTTGCCTTCCACAAACCGACATTGTTCTTTTTTTATGTCTGTTTCAAATTACTTGCGTCTAAAGCTTTATTCTCTCTTGGACTGGGGTAATAGTGTGTTGTTGAAGATATTCTCTATGGACAGCTGGAAAGCAGATAACAGAAAAGTTAAGTCACCCACAGCTAGGATTCACAGATCCGTGCAAGTGTGACATAAGTCTTTCGGGCACGAACGACCTGGGAGAAGCAGACTTGAGACTGTACCAATGGCGGACTTGCCGGGGTGTCAGCTTGCCCAATAACAAGTGGGTCCTGTGGGACGCTGACCAAATGGGCCTCCGTTAACAATAGATTGTTAATGCCTTGTACAATAATGTACGGCTGCTGGTTTCCAAGTGAATGCCGCTTCCATCGACGATGAACTGTATTTTTTGTGACGGACTTTTTGTTGGAATTCTGGCAGCGGCCTTATGCGTAGTATACCTGTGCGGTTTATCGAGACTCCTTCCTGTTCCACTTTTCACATGGGACAGTGAAGATCATTTTGTGTTATATTCACTGGCACAGGAAAGGAGCATTATGGGGACGACTCTTTGCCGTGAAGTTGGAACCCCGACTAACTACTAACTAGTGAGGGGATAGCAATTAGGCGGGTCCAGTCGGTATTGTGCAAACATAAAGAGTTCGTGGGAAATTTGAAATTACCATCGGGATAACAGATGTTCCACATTCCAACAATACCTGTCACTGTGTGTTTCAATTGTTTCTGCTTACTTATTTTTCATTTATTCACTTCTTTTAATATATAACTCTGCAGTATGCACATGACGAGGTGCAGCTAAATACTGCAGGCAATAAATCGTGCAACATATTGTTTGTGGCTTATGTGTTTAAATTCACTAAAGGAATCCATTGTTTTGAGTGTTTTTTATTTTCCTCTTCTGATGGCGGCTTTGTGGTTTCGTTCGACATGCTGATCACTTGGACTGAAGTGTTAACTTTTAGTTCAGAAAGCGATGGCAAATTACTGGACATAAAATTGTCTAGTAGATCACAAACAGCCAATAGAGGCTGGGCTGACTGCAAAGTCCTGCAAAAGACAAGCAATATTTACGCGTGTCCTTTAGTGTCTAATTTGTTCTTCTATTTCAATGAGTACCCATGTCAAAGTCTTGCTTAGGGCAAGAAGTATGGCTCATATCTTGACAAGTGTGATACTAATTATGCTTATGAAATAACACGAGGCTAACAGCCGATAATATAATTCGCGCTATTTATTCGCGCACTGCACACATCAGAAACAATACAAGCTTCGCGCAATCACAATTCACAAGATCTAATAGATTATAAATGCAAGCAATCAATACATCAATATAATAATACATCAATGCACTCCACTTACAAGTCACACAGACAGGCGTTCCATCTCCAACGGTCATACAGGCTAGCTATCAAGACATGCATAAAACTCTCAAGCTGCATTCACACGTCAGTCCGTTACGGCCCCCAAGCCTAGTCTCGCTGGACTTTTAGCACACACCACCGTTGTGCTCGAGTCAGCCCGCGTGACCCCTCAATGTTCACGCTGTGTTCCAGCTGACCGCCGACTGCTTAGTATCGCTCAGCGTTGATTGCCTGGCGTTGTTGACGACGCCGCGTTATAGCTGTAGTGCTTATCATAGATCAGCGTTGCATTGTCGGACGTTGGTGCAGACAACGCGTTATAACTCTGGGTGAGACTCTGACATTCTCCCCCCTCATTCTCATGAAAGGTTTTCCTTTCATGTACTCTATATACCTGTTCTTTATCTTGTCAGAATCGAACTTTGCACTTCATCTGACGTAACTCTTTAGTTTGTCTTAATATGTACAGGTGATTAGTAAACAATATGCATTCAAATCCCATGCCTACCCATCAAGCATACTTGTCACGTACAATCAATTCCATGGTTTCTACCTCGCTGAGACACAGCCAGTCCGGTAGGTTACGGCTAACTTGCCCCTACCTCTCCACCAAAAAGAAAAATTACAAATAATCAGGTGAGTCTGTGAGTATCTACCTATAAGATAACTCCGACATTGGACATCTACCCTTATCTAATAGAATATCCAATGAAGGTCTTCAGTTTTGGTAAGTTTTCCCATATACACATGACGTCACATTGACGTGATACCTATTAGGCAAACATGGTAGTTTCAATACATATTTACACATCACCAACAATATTTAGTTATGTCCCTTGGTTATGGAACAAAAGTTAGGGACAGTAATTTTATCATGCTTTCAACAAAATAAATTACAAGTAACATTTTCTTTCTTAGTGTCATAATTTGATCCTCCTTGACAAAAGTGCACAAAAGGTCACTCTTGTGAAAAAGTAAATCAAGCTACGATGCTGAGATTACATCTAACAAAACTCGACATATACAATTTCGTATATGGAAATGTTTCATACCCAAATTTTCATACAATTGTCATAAATTTATAAACATTTTATTATGGTATGCTAACTTTCAAATTAATATGGAAACTAACGGAAGTGTAGAGCTGTGTTGTTGCACATTCAAGGTCTCTCGTTTTAGATGGACTTTAAATATACGGAGCACCCAGATCTTGTCATCAGCTGTTGGATAGCTTCTTCCGTCTTATCCTCGGATTAGGTTGTCAAGGATAGCTTCTTATTATTATCAAATGACATAAATAAAGTTATATATGCACTTGAACATTTTGTAATTCAATTATTAATGCAAAAATGAAGTTATGCGTACTGTTCATAAAACAATGTTACGTACATATCACAATTACGTTTATATATAATTACACTAACTAATGTCGTCCTTTCGGGTGTGATGATGGAGCACTGTTCTTTGTAGACTATTTTCATAACATAGTTCATTTAGCCAAAGTCTTATATGCTCTCCTTCATGGATAGTGTATATATATATATATATATAGTTCCCTACCACTCTATGTAGGTTCACATCTAACACTTCAATGTAAATATGGCTTATATATGTGTTAGCGATGTAGACATACTACTTATGCGTCTGTTTGTTTCACTCGTAATGGCACTGTTACTCTTACACAGTTTGGCGATGATAACGCACTTACAGTGTAACTTTTTCACCACATACGGCACTGATCTAACTAGCAATTACAGTGTCATTGTTTGTGGTGATCTCTGGTCGATCTCTTCCTGTACCTTAGGTATTTCAATGTTTGACGGTCGACTCAAAGTGTCTGCCAAAGAGTTCAAACTCCCCTTTAAATGCTGGATGGTAAATGCATAGTTCTGCAGTATCAAGGCCAATCTGTAGACCCTGTTGTTATGGGGAATGCCAGACTGCATCACAGAAAGCGGAGAATTGTCGGTCTGGATCACAAACTGTGCTCCTGCCAGAAACCTATGAAGTTTTCTAACACAATAGATTATTCTGAGGCCCTCCAATTCTGATGCTGAGTATCTCGATTCAGCTGGGCTGATCTTACGACTTACGTACATCACTGGGTGGAACTTCCCTTCGTAAAACTGGCCTAGGATTCCCGATATGGAAATAGCACTTGCGTCTGTACGTAAAAAGTAGGTAAGATTTTGGTTAGGCAAACGCAATATAGGTGGAACGCTGAATAAATATTTCAATTTTGATAATGCACTAATTAACCGTGCATCTTGAATATCCAATTTTACTGAAGCTTTCAAAATATTGGAAAAAACACTGGTGATTTCCGCCAGATTGGGAATAAATTTACTATAATAATTTCTTGGTCGTTGGCATAGTCAAATTGAGAATCTTGGTCACAATCTTTTCATCTGTTCTAAGTTGGCCCCTGCAGATGGTATGGCCTAGGAAGTCAATTTCTTCCATGCCCAACTCTACTTTAGTGGGCTTGACTGTAAGCCCGAATAATCGCAACCTATCGAAGACATGTCGTAGTTTCTGTAGGTGTGATGTCCAGTCTATAGTATGAATACATATGTCATCAATGTATGTAGATGTATTGGTCACCCCGTGAAGAAGATCCCTAGTTAGACGGACGAAAGTCGCTGGAGCATTACGAAGGCCAAAAGGAAGAAAACGCCACTCATAGAGACCTAAAGGTGTGGGAAAAGCTGTTAAAGGAATTGAATTTTCTTGCATCGGAACTTGCCAATATCCTTTCGTGAGATCGAGTTTGGAAAAGATGCGAGATGTAGACATATCAAGGATCAAATCCTCGCATGCTGGGATTGGTTCAGCATCAATTTTGGTCACTCTGTTGAAACGCCGATAATCGACGCAGAGTC
Organism: Cepaea hortensis; assembly: GCA_963921405.1. Taxonomy (NCBI): domain Eukaryota; kingdom Metazoa; phylum Mollusca; class Gastropoda; order Stylommatophora; family Helicidae; genus Cepaea; species Cepaea hortensis. Next base: position 87,941,355 of record OY992882.1, on the reverse strand, counting down.
GAATTGTTGAGTTCTTTTTTGGCGACAAGGACGATAGGGAAAGAATATTCTGACTGAGATTTCCGAATTATTCCACTCGACTCAAGAGATAGTAGTTCTTTGTCGAGATTAGCCCTATAATTTAGTGGGATGGAATAAGGATCGACACTTGATTGGGGTGTTATCAGTCAGAATAATGGAGTGCTCTATTCTGTCTGTCTTTCCTGGGATGTCGGAGAAAATGTCTTTGTACTCCGTCACTAATTCTATCATCTGTCGTCGTTGATCGTCTGTCAGTTTGCTTTCTATCCGTATGCTCTCAATGGTCCCGATCTTGTCTACTGTAGGGACTGGTAATTCTATTCCGTCGTCATCTGACTCGTTCAGTACTGTTGTTGTACTAGCTGTGTGTGCTGTTACCTGGCTAAGTGTGTTTGCAATGTCGTTGTCCTGCGTCACCCTACCTAGTGTAGTTGTGTTGTGTACGTCTTTCGTCCGATTACTTGATGTGGATGCATCTTGTTCGTCTGTCGGTAGTTCTTGTCGTGAAAAGTATGGTTTCAGCATGTTGAAATGAAATATCTTTAATTTTCCCTTTATCGATATTTCATAATCGACATCTGATATTTTCCGTTCAACGTTGAATGGCCCTTGCCAAGATGTTAATAACAAATTACGTTTATCTGGTAGTAAAAGCAGAACCTTCTGATTAGGTTCAAGGTGTATTGTTTTAGCAACAACATTATCGACCGCTACACACTCAAGTGGTCTAGGTGCTAATAATGACCGTTGCACTTCGGCCGTCACATGCTTTCCCTTTCTTACAAGATGTTGACAAATAGTACATGAACTTCAGAAAAATTTTATATCAGTACAGAATTTAGGCCAGTAGAAGTGTGACAAAATTCTGGCTCTGGTTTTGTCATAGGCCAAATGTCCAGCAAACGGTGACTCATGTGCGATCTTTAGCACATTTTGTCGGTATGGTACAGGTAACACCGTTTGCTGAATTTCATGGTTATTATTTGTGTAATAACGCATGAGAATTCCGTTGAATATTCTAAAATACCAAGATGCATTTTTAGTCACTTTCGCTCGCTCACCTAACAATTTAAAATAAGGTGCGATAGTTTGATCTGTGCGTTGTGCCTCGATAAATTCTTGCCGAGTAGTGTTGTTATCGGCACCGCTGGGTGTTAACAGCTGTAACATCCCATTTTGTATGTCAGTATAGTGTGTTTCAGTATCTGACCTTGTTACAGCATTAGCCATGTTTGTATGTTTCAGGCTAATATGTCGTCGTCAGTACATTGCTTCAATGAAGCTAAACAACCTCAAATCAGATCCGTGCAGGGATCTTGCAGGATTGCGCAAGTAAATGTGCCGGTAAGGAACGGGATATTAATATGCTCTTTTGCCAGTGGGTATTTCTCAATGGTTCCTGAGAAAGTACGGCATTTGACAAATTCACCCGTGTAATCTTCTGGTCTGACAAGCTCTTTTCTTAAACCAAGTAAAGTGCTGCCGCTATCCAGTAAACAATGGCATGGTTGATCATTGACCAGTGCATCGTAGAACTTCAGTTTACCTCTGGAGGCACTAGCTGCATTAGCATCTTCGTTTGAAAATGGTATAACGTGACCACATTTCAATTTTCCATCCACATGAAACTGATGACATATCTGACATCTCTTAAAGTCTAATATATCCGTAACTAATGCCACACTTTCACATTCACTCTCTGGTAATACATTTACAAGTTCAGAGTCAATTACACTATCATCGTCTGATGACGTATCGATGGGCACAGCATTATTTGCTTTCCTACGTTGCCTACCAAGACACTTAGCAGAATAATGGCCATAGCTGGAACAAAAATAACATTTAATAGCCCGTCTAAATGAATTTCGTCTACTTTCCTGCTTCTTTATTACTGTTTCTAAGTGTGAGGGATATGCTGGGTTCTTATCGCACATAGAGTAGCTAGGATGAAATAATTTACAATATCCACATTGAGGTGGCTTCTGGTAAGGTTTGTCTTTCTTATGGTACTCTTTCTGATTATACGATCTACTGGGTACGTTCTTCACAAAAGCAGTGATCTCTGTATCATGTGTGGTGGTCTTAAATATGTCACGATTAGAAGAAAAATATGCTGACCCCCGTTTTTCTAGTTGCTCAATGGATTCTATATCTGATTGTTGGAGAAACTTCGCAAAAGGCTTAGGGACAGTGGATATCACCTTGTCCATTACCATGAGATCTTGTAATTTATCAAATTTTTTGCCCACTTTCGCTGCCTTAATCCATTTATTGAATGTACTTTGCACGTTAGAGATGTAATCTAGAAAGGTTTCAGTTGGCTTGGGTTTTATTTGGGAAAACTGAATTTGATACCCAGTGGCATCCAGAAGGAAATGCTGCATAATCCTATCGTAGATGTACTGATAATTATTCCTTAGTTCTGTAGGTATTGATTCTATAACCTTTAATGGCTCCCCACTGAGATTTCTCATGTAGATCATTGCCCAGTCATCCAAAGGTATTTTCTGAGTCTTAAGTTGAAACTCTATATTCTCAGTCAATGCTGAGATTGAATCGCCTACGCTTTATGGTTTGATCAGGCCTTTATATTTACTAAACTTATTTTGTTCTTCCTGGCTCTTTTGTTTACTAGAGGCTATTTGGATATTTGAATCTATCTCTAGTTCTTTCATCTTTAATTTAGTTTCAGACTCTAACTGTATCTGCTTCTGTTTGGTGGCTTCCTCGACTTCTTTCATCTCTTTTTGATGTTGCCTTTCTAATTCTCTTTCGTCTCTCTCTGAAGCAGCTTTTCTCTCTGCTCAAGCTATTTCTTCTTTGTATCTTTGATCAGCCCATTTCTCTAATTTCTCTCCAGTATGGCCCATTTCTTTGCCCGCCTGGATACACTCACTTAATGATGCCATTTTGTGGCTTTATGTTATTTTACACTGTTATCACAATAGTTTTACACAATGGTTTGTAGTTATGTGTTAGTTATTTACATTCTCACTGAAAATAGAGATGCATGGTTAACATAGTGAATATCAAAATATTTCGAAAATATACTCATCTAATTCTTCGGAAAATACGGCCCTTGGGATGTTCCACCGCTGTTTTCCGGACACACAAAAATGATCGACTTGACAACAGATCGGATGCATCAATACTTTAGAAACATGCGTATGATATAAATACATGTTCAAATTTCATGCGGCTGATGAATCATAAATGTTATCTAGATAATGATAAATGATGTTAATGAATGAATGTTATGATAGTATCAATGATCGTCATGATTCGTAAGATGATTCGTCATATGAAAGTCACTGTCGTCTTGTCTTCACTTTCCTATCTTGTTTGGTACAACTACGTTCTAAGGCTTCCGTTCAGTAGCTAATATCTTTTCTTTGTGCAAAAAGAACTTATTTTGCACAAATATCTAAATGAATGTGATGAATGGTGACATTAATGGCTGTATCACACAAAATGAAATGTACGCGATGGTTTGCTTGATAATTTAAATTCATACTTGTATACATGTTCATTACCACAAATTCATACACATTTCCTATTAATTTCCGTAGAATAACACAACTTGCAAATTAATCTTTCTTCATTGTGGTTCAAGCTCCACAAATGGTAACATATTAATTATCACGTAGTAATGGTGTTAATGCCGGCTTCGTGGCTTAGAGATTATGACTTTTCTCGTAATCTCATATACTCTCGTCAGGTAACGTGATGACGGTTCAAATCAGCAGTGGTTCGAAACGCATCGGTAACTTACGGGGTATGTGAGCCGGCCGCTCAGAAAGCAATGGCAAACTACTGAGCGTAATCTTGCCAAGAGATCAACATACAGCTGAAAGATGCTGGTGTTGACAGCTAAGTCCTGTAATGGATATGCTAAAAAAAAAAATGGTGTTAATCACTCACGTTAATCCACAAAACCAAATTATTTCTGACATTGTATGGTAAATTCACGTTAATTTCAGATATTTTTAACACAGAAATAATGCCCAATGTTGCTGTTGACGTTAGTTCAGGGACTTCTGACACCAAATGGGGTCCTGCCTGTCAGCGACTTGCTTGCGACAGGTATTTCAGGACTCCCCTACTTTTGCACCACACGAAAGAATAACTCGTGTCGTTTGCAAAAGGTACAATTTATTTAGAGCTGATTACAAACAAGCTCTGCGAGCGGATTACTTCATTGACAATAAACATCATGGTACATTACACAGATGCAATGAAGCGGTGATAATGATACTAATAATTACTGAATGGAATCTAAAGCCTAACAATCACTATTGTCTATAAACTTATAGTATTCATAAGGAACACGTCTGTTCTCTAGCTGTCTCAGTCCCCGTCTGTGCCACGCTTCTAGTTGCGTGTTCAAACACGGACGTTGGATTCTCCGTGCGCTGGCGAGTCTTGCGTGCCTGGTGTCCCAGCACGCTGGTCAGCCAACTCGAGTAACCTGTACTCCATGGTTACTCGTCGAGGCGGTTAGTTTTCTAGTGTTTTGGGAAACCCTCGCTCACTGGCACTCAATGCCCTCTTGGTTGACACAAGTGTGTCCCGTTGTGAAGCTATTTATAGCGCTGGTGTCTCTCCTGTCTGGTGTCCTTTAATAGTCTCTGTCTTAGCTCTATTACTTATATTCTTAACTATGTAAACTCCTGTATAGATCTTTGACATCATCATTCGTACTTGTTAAAACGTCGTGGACCATCTTTGTAGCTGTACTCGGGATTACTTGGCGCTGTTCAAGCTCAGTAAGTCTTTGGGTTCTGTAGTAATGTCCTGTGACACTTGTGGTGTCTATTTCTTATAATACTACATATTTACAATAGTAATGGCATTCTTTCACATTTCTCACAATTATACGACCCATTCATTCACATAATAATAATAATATGTACACAATATATTTACAATGGGAGATTAAATCTTCCCTATCACAATGTTCTTCACAGCGTAACTGACATGAAGTCACAATTGGCTGTGGTGTTGAGCACTATTTAAGTTGCAGTTTATACACAATCTGCAATGTGCTCGGATGTTACCTGGCTATTGGGTGAGTCGTATGGACATCTCGATAGAAGATCGGCCAGAGAGTTATGTGAGCCTCGTATATGTCTGATTTCGAAGCTATAGTCCTGTAGAAGAAGGGACCATCTGGCCACTCTGTGGTTACTTGGGCTACCACTGGTGATGAATGTCAAAGGGCTATTGTCTGTTTCAATAATGAAGTGTTTATCTAAAAGAAATCTCGAAAGTTTACGTACCGAGAACACAAGAGCGAGGGCTTCAAGTTCCGGCGTGCTGTAATTTCGTTCACTGGTGTTCAATTTCCGGGAGACGTAGTATACAGCGTACAATATTTGGTCGTGCTCTTGAAGCAGTACCCCTCCAATGGCTACGGAGCTCGCATCGCATCTTAGTCTGAAAATAGTGCTAAGATCAGGTAATTTTAGAATAGGTTCACTGGAAAAATAAGATAGTACTTTCGCAAATGCAGGCCTTAAACATTCGCTATTTATAATAACATTTGGATGTTTGTTTGTTAGTAAATCAGTGAAACATTTGGTCAATTCAGCAAAATGAGGGATACATTGTCTATAGTAATTCAAAAGACCTAACACACTTCGCAACTCTTTTTTGGTTGTCGGAAGCGACAATTTCAAAATTCTAGACATGATGTTATCGTCAGTTGATATGAAGCCATTTGAGATCTTATAGCCCAAAAATGTAATTTCTTGAAAGGCTATATCAACTTTGGATGGTTTTATTGTCAGTCCATGTTGTCTAATCCTGTCGAATGTCTGCTGTAGTGCTGTTATGTGGTCTGTCATGTTCTTTGAATGTATGCAAATGTCGTCCATGTACCAAATGATGTTGGAAATGCCTGTCAAAAGTCGTCTTGTCATTCTGACAAAGGTTGCTGGAGCATTAACTAGCCCGAATGGCAACTTGCACCATTCGTATAGTCCCCAGGGTGTGGCAAATGCTGTCAGATATATACTGTCAGCATGTACAGGTATTTTCCAGTAACCTTTTGTCATGTCCAGTTTAGTAAAGTAACGTGAGTCAGTCAGTTCAGTTAGTATGTCTTCACAGTTGCTCATTGGTTCTAAATCTAACTGTGTAATGCTGTTGAGTTTCCTATAGTCAACACAGAGTCTTATTGTGTTGTCCTTTTTCTTCACAATGACAATCGGTGAACAAAAATGTGATTGTGAACGTCGGATGATATGGTTTGCTTCTAAGTCAATAATTTCTTGGTGTAATTTGTCTTTGTAGTGTATAGGAATGGAATATGGTCTGCATTTTATTGGGATGTCAGACGTCAAAATAATATGATGATGCACTAAGTCTGTCTGTCCTGGGTTGTTAGAAAAAATTGTACTGTAGTCTTGTAATACTTGTCTGCAACTGTAAGTCTGTGTCTGCGTCAGTTTGGGATTTACCTTTATGTCCTGTAGGTTGGTTGTCGTGTCCAGTACTGGTGTTGGTATCTCGTCAGTATCGTTGTCGTCTGTCTGGTCCACTATTGTTGTGCTTGCTGTAGTCTCTACTTGTTCGTCGTCCCTGTGGTAGTATGGTTTAAGCATGTTAATATGAAAAATCTTGTGTTTGTCCCTAACTGCAATTTCGTATTCTGCTGTCGAAATTTGTCGTAATACTTTAAACGGTCCTTGCCAAGAGTCTGTGAGAAGATGTCTGTCGCTTGGCAATAGAAGAAGAACGTCCTGTCCTGGCGTCAGAGTAATGGTTCTATTTCCTCTGTTAGCGTATTGTCGGTAGATAGCACCAGAGTTTTGTAGTGCTTCTTTTGCTAACACACATGATTTCATAATTCTATCGCGCAATGATATTACATCTTCATACGATGATATGGGTGTAGATATGGTTTTACTTTCAGTCAGCATAGACTGGTACAACGATAATGGGCCGCGTGGTTTGGCACCATATACTATTTCAAATGGTGAGAATCCAGTGCTGGAATGTGGCACTTCCCTATATGCAAATAAAATAGCAGGTAGATACGTGTCCTAGTCTTCGGGATGTTCTTGGGTTGCTTTTGAGAGCATATGTTTAAGATCGCCGTTGATCTTTTCTATGATACCTGTGGAGTGTGGGTGGTACGGGCTGTTAAAGCATTGCTTCACCCCCAACATCTTAGTAAATGCTTGTGTAGCTGCGGCAATAAACTGGCCACCCCGATCTGAAAGGATGGTGTCAGGGAATCCTACCCTTGCAAAAATATGGAAGAATACTTCCATGATGTCTTTGGAAGTTATATTCTTCATCGGAATGGCTTCCGCCCACCGACTACATAAATCAATTATGTCACAATATATTTGTTTCCTCTTGATGTTATGTGGTTAAGAGGACCAACTATATCGACCGAGATCTTTTCAAACGGTCTACTTGCCAAATCAGTGATTTACAGTTCTGCTTGCGGGTGTTTCCCCTTTTTAACAAGCTTTTGGCAGATGTCACATGATCTGCAATACAATTTGGTATCACTGCAAAATTTAGGCCAATAGAATTGAGTAAGTAACCTTGCTCGTCTTTTAGCATTCGCCATATGCCCTGCAAAGGGTATGTCATGCGCTAGCTGTAATGCTTGGTTGCGGTTTTCTGAAGGTAGCACCGTTTATTCTGTAGTGCTAGAACCTTTGGTATAGTACCGTGTCAGAATTCCATTTTTCAGCGCAAAATACTATTTAGCGTTCTTTGCTACTCGTGGCTTTTGGCCTATTAATTTAAAATACTTTTGCAACGATCGATCAGCTTTTTGAGCTGTTATAAATTTCTCCCTGGTTGTTTCAGGAGATGTTACAACTAGGCTTATTAGCTGTAAAGCCTCTGTCTGATCGATTCGATCTTGCATTTGAGCAGTAGATCTGGTTACTGCATTTGTAATATCAAGGTTATCATGTACATTACAACTTGGTGTTACATTTACACAACTACATTCCTGTGATGACATTGCCGAATTGGCATACATACATTCATTTACAGGTGGTAATACATCATGAATGGTAATTTGTGCTGGTGGTGGAATGGTATTATCAATGTTACAAGTGACGGTGGATATAATACCGTCATGTGGCATATCATTCACCTCTGGAAGGTTACCAATGATGACATCGCAACAAGGATTGGTCAATGCTGCGCATTTGACCTTTCCGGTGAGGAATGGTGTACTTATGTATGCCCATGCAAGCGGGTATCTCTCGATGTTACCCGAGAAAGTTCTGCATGTAACATATTTACCACTATATTGTGATGGTAAGATATAGTCTCTCTTAATGCCAATGAGGGTACTGCCGCTATCCCGTAAAACGGTGGCAGCTCTGCCGTTAATATATCCATGGTGGATATTTAATTTACCTTGGGAGTTGACTACTAAATTGGCTTCCTCATTTGTAACAGGAATGGAATGGCCACATGTCAAAATGCCATCCTCATGAAACTGATCACAGATAGTACATTTGTCGTGTTGAAACACATCAATAGAATGTGCTGCGTTTACAGTTTGATCTTCTACACTTTCATCTTCTGATGAAGAACTATCAATCATGGCTGCATTCGCCTTTCTGGACATAGCTTTGGCTTTACAATCTTTCCGCCAGTGGCCGAACGCCTTACAAAGGAAGCATTTGGTGTTACGTCTGTATATCTTTCTTTCTTTGTCTTGCTTCGCTATGTAGTTTTGTAAGTACGACATGTAACCAGGATGTTGGTCACACATATCAGTTTCGTGGTGTGACAAATGACAATATTTGCATTTGTTAAGCTGTTCAGTAGATTGCCTATAGGGCTTTTGTTTGTTGTAGGGCACTGACTTAGATCTATCATATGTAGCGGCTGCTACAAAGTCTGTGCTAGTCAAACCAGTAAATAACCTGAGCCACGACTTTCAATCTGTTGTACACTTTCACACTGACATTCTAATAGAAATTTCGAAAATGGAGGTGGGAGAGATGTGATAATTTTATCTCTCAAAATAAGATCTGTCAATTTATCAAAATTACCATTCACTTTGGCTGCTGACAGCCACTTAGAAAAAAACATTCTTTATTTCTGAGATGTAATCAGAGAACGTTTGTGTTGGTTTAGGAGACAATTTACCAAACTGTTCTCTGTAGCCTGCTTCATCTAGCAGAAAATGAGACATAATTTTTGTCTTAATATAATGATAATCTTTCTTCAGGTCATTTGGAATCGACTCTATCACTTTCAGAGGTTCTCCAGAAAGACTTCTCATGTATATTATACTCCATTCTGACTTTGGGATCTGGTAATGATCCATAATACATTCAAAATTTTGTGTGAAAGCTGCTATGCAATCACCTTTGGTGTAACTTTTAATCAGCCCTTGGTATTTCTTATATGGCTGGTCTTTGTCAGCTTTTCTATCTTCCTTTTCTTTGGAAGTTTCTGCTTTCAGCTGTTCAATTTTTAGCTGTACTTCAAGCTCTTCTTTCCGGGCTAAAATTTCAGCTTTTCTTATTTCTGCATCTGTTTCTGCTTGCTTAAGTTTTAAAGCAGCGTCTGATTCTGCCTGCTTAAGTTTTAAAGCAGTATCTGATTCTGCCTGCTTAAAAGATCTTTCGGCTGCTCTCTCATCACGTTCATTAACCTTATATTCTGCAAACTGTTTCTCACTCCAGGCCCTTAACTCTTCACTAGAAAGGTTCATCTTTAAACCCATTTCGATGTACTCGTTTAAACTAGACATGATGAACAATATGTATGATGAAATAGATAGACACAAAATTAATAATGTTGTTAGTAATTTAATTTCAAAAGTTTACAGTACTTAATATTACAGCTTATGTTTAGGCCTGCTGAACGAAAATATAAGGAAAAGAAAAAAAAAATTTATACTCAAGTACTCCTGAGGCAATGTGCCGGACAATGGCTGCTCAGTACTGCCCGAAACCACAATGGTTTTTAATTCAGGTCGACCAAAAAATTTGGAGTTTACAAGGGACAGGTGTAGATGACACCAAACAACCTGTTATTTTTGGAGCAAGAGAAATTAGAACATGTGCAAGTGTGTGGTGTATGTAATGTCACTTAAGTTTTAGTAGGTTTGTATGTCGTCAAGTATTGTTGTTAGTCGTATCACCACACTCAACAACTCTCTTTTCACACTTTCCAAACGTTCCGCTAACACTACTTCTACTCAATGACATTCAAGGACATGGCCGCCATTTTGGTTTTATCACTTCAATAACTCGGTTGAAATGTACTAAGTCTAAAAACGCACTTATAGTTTCGCTAAATTAACTCGAAAGATGGTATTTATCTATTAAATTATAACCTACACGCTCGCATTTGTTCAAAACTCGCACTTTATACCCATAATTGATTCACACAAAAAAACTCGACAACAGTCGCCATGTTTACAATTATTTAACACTCTATTTTTCATATTTCACGGTTCAAATCTAATGAGGACGTAGACCCCACGTTCGCACTTGTCAAAGTCTTGTTTAGGGCAAGAATTATGGCTCGTATCTTGACAAGTGTGATACTAACTATGCTTATCAAATAACACGAGGCTAACAGCCGATAATATAATTCGCGCTATTTATTCGCGCACTGCACACATCAGAAACAATACAAGCTTCGCGCAATCACAATTCACAAGATCTAATAGATTATAAATGCAAGCAATCAATACATCAATATAATAATACATCAATGCACTCCACTTACAAGTCACACAAACAGGCGTTCCATCTCCAACGGTCATACAGGCTAGCTATCAAGACATGCATAAAACTCTCAAGCTGCATTCACACGCCAGTCCGTTACGGCCCCCAAGCCTAGTCTCGCTGGACTTTTAGCACACACCACCGTTGTGCTCGAGTCAGCCCGCGTGACCCCTCAATGTTCACGCTGTGTTCCAGCTGACCGCCGACTGCTTAGTATCGCTCAGCGTTGATTGCCTGGCGTTGTTGACGACGCCGCGTTATAGCTGTAGTGCTTATCATAGATCAGCGTTGCATTTCGGACGTTGGTGCAGACAACGCGTTATAACTCTGGGTGAGACTCTGACACCCATCATCACCTGTTAATTATGTTTTTTTTTTTTTTACCTGATGCTAAACGAAACGTCTCATTTGTGTCTCCGTGTTGCATACCTGATTTAGTTGTTCAAATTAGTTCCTTGTCGTTACAGACAACAGGTGGTCAGCAACTCCTGTTTTATTTGATATTTCTAAGAAGGAAGGGATGGAGCACATGTGGGAATGTCCCAAGTACAGAGGTGTCGATGCTTGATTATATTATTACCCCGACCCCGTTCAACCTTAAAGAGAAGTTATATTTGGGTCCATCCCTGGTTCAGATTAATAATCCTTGACTGAGTCAGCCATAAAAAGCAGATACCCATGGTTTTACCCACACATTATATTAATTTGAATGTGATTGAACTAATACTGATCTGATATATCTTGGTGTCAATGTTCGATTCTGTTCCGTCACATTGAATTCGAGTGTAGTCCACACACATGCTATACTGCTAGTAGTAGATCCAACTAGAGAAGGCACTGGCCTGATTTTGCGTGAGGGTTAGCTTTCCCTTTCACCAGTGTCCCTCGCCATCGGGCGAACCCTGCTCAGATTTCTGAGGTACTTGTCATTTACGCCCCAAGTCAAGGACGAGGAAGCATTTAAGTCCAATTGACTGGCATGTGGAAGAAGCCATCCACACCGCGGCTAGAAGAGAAAGTTTAAGCACTTGCTAGTTTGATGCTTAACTTGGTCCATGCTGCTTACAATATGCCTTCTTCAGACGTATTGGTGTTGCCTTTCCTCTGGAGTAAACTAGGCAGGCAGAGAGAGAGAGAGAGAGAGAGAGAGAGAGAGAGAGAGAGAGAGAGAGAGAGAGAGAGAGAGAGAGAGAGAGAGAGAGAGAGAGAGAGATCATGCTACATGGCAACACATGGCCTCTAAATTCAGCTCAGGCTTTGTGTTATGGAGAGGTATAACTCCATTTTACAAACTATCGTCTGCCAATACAGCAAGGTTCCAGTCATAAGTACATGCAACACGGCATAGCTTCGTTCATTATGCAAATATGCTCATCGTGGAAATCTTATAAAAATATGTCTTTCGGTTCTAATATTTTCATTTTATGTTAGTTCATTTTAGCAGTTATTAGAACCAACACAAATATTTGTGTTATCATACATTGGCAATATTAAATGGCCCACAAAGCATTCATTTTAAAAATAGATTGTTTTGGTAGACAACTCTGAAGTAACAATGTCGAATATAAAAGAGTATATTATATACTTGCTTCCCTTGTAGTTTGATATCGAAACTGAAAATACTGCAAGAAATGAATGCGCATGTTTACAATGTACATCACAGAGATAAGCATTTTGTGTACCAGCTAACTGTCTCCGTTGTTCTTTATTCTTCGTATATATGAGAGCCCCGAGAAGGTTAACCCGGTCAACAAATAAATGAAGAAGTTGGATGTGTCGGGCGAAAGGCGCAAATATCGCAGCTCTGTTATTGATTGATTGATTGATTGATTTAGGAATCGACATCACAGCATTCGGGGCATTCCCATAAGTGCTCCGTCCCCATCCTCAGCAGCCAGCGAAGAGTTCCAACACTAATAGTACTTAGTACCAGTAGCAATCTGATTATAAGTCCGTCTCGCCTTTCCTTTGAGCGTTGAGCGTCGGCCAGATCCCTTCGTCACTTCTCGTTGTCTCATTCTTGCCAGACCATGGTAATCCATTTGCTCCTCCGAGGTGTGCACGTGCTCCCACAAGGCCGCAACCACATCTGCCTTGTCATGTATCAATACTCCACCATACGTTTATCCATGCAAGAAAACCAGAGAGACGAGGACAGGCATCGTCGTGTTGGGGAACATCTGTATACAAAATGAAAGTAGTACACGCAACACAAAGCTGTGATCAGATATGATGACCTACGTCATAAGTTATGGATAGACTATAAGAAGAAATAATAAATACATTTTATTTCTAATTTTCTACTAAAATCGAATAGCTTGAAAAAGTCATCATTGACTTACCGTGCAGTGAAGTCTCACTGAATTCCTTCCTGGTCGGGAGAACGAATACAGGCGTGTGTCATAACAACAAACGTTGTGTGTATTTGAATGCAACTACCTCACTCAGCGGTTCTCATCTTGTATGCCAGTAGTGATTATTTAACACACAATATACTAGGGGTCTTCAAATGAAAACCTTAAATGTATTTTTTGGGGGGTGAATCATCATCATCATCATCATCATCATCATCATCATAATCATCATCATCATCATCATCATCATCATGTACCATTCCGGTAAGCGCGGGAGGACAGGTTTTGCCATCTCACTCGAACATCAGAATCGTGGATCAGCTCAGTGTTCCTGTCTCGACTATACAATGTGGTCAAGCCATCCAGGTATTTACTTCTCTGACCTCCCCTTGTTCTCTTCCCCCCCCCCCCCCAATCTTGCCAGTTCACCAATCAAACAATCAATCATGTGCCATGCCGGAAAGCGTGGGCGGTCATGACTCGCCATTTCACTCGATCACCAGAGTCGTGGATCAGCTCAGTGTTCCTGTCTCGACCATGCCATGTGGCCAAGCCATCCAGGTATTTACTTCTCGGTCTTCCCCTTGGTCTGTTCCCTTCGATCTTGCCAGTTATCATTAAGTTCTCCAATCCATTTCATTTCATAACATGTCCAAAACATTTTGACTGTCTACGCCTAATTTCTATAATCAATTTCATTTGTCTCCTGTAGTACTTGGTCATTGGTTTTTCTGTCTGTCCATGGTATTCTTTGCATTCTCCTCAGAAACCACATTTCTGCAGCCATCAGATGTTTTTCAGCTTGACTGCTCATTGTCCACGCTTCATATTCATACAAAAGTGAACGCTCTATGCAGCACATCAACACTCTTATTCTCGTAGCAATTGATATCTTTTTATTGGTCAGTATGTTTTTCATCATGCAAAAGGCTACTTTCGCCATTGCGATTCTTGTTCTAATCTCTTAAAGGCATCTCCCATCAGATGTTATGACTGTTCCGAGATAATTGTACCGATTCACTTGCTTTAGAATACTGTATTCCCATTTACTTGTACATTACATTGTGTTATTTCCTTCTTCTTAGGGACGGCCATAATCTGTGTCTTCTTACAATTTAATTCTAACCAAAGTTGTTCACTGTGTGCAACAATCGCATCTACTAAACGTTGCCGATCCTGCTCATTGTCTGCAATCAATACTGTATCATCCGCATATATAATGTTATTGATGTTATGTCTCCCAATGATGATTCCTTTCATATCGTCAACATTTCTGTAAATACTTTCACAGCACATGGAAAAAAGATCTGGAGACCTTAAACATTGCTGTCTCTAATAGGCTGGTATTGATCTACTTCATTATCAATCTTTATGGCAGCTTGTTGTTACCAATATATGTTTTTTTTAATGGGTCTAAGGTCTTTCCCATCAATTTGTAGATCTGCAAGCATCTCTATCATGTTGTCATGGCTTTCTTTATCGAAAGCCATTGTGTAGTCATTAAAGTAAAGATGTACTACGTTGTTTACTTCTATAGAACATTCAATTAATGTTCTCAGCATATACACAACATTTACTCTACCCTTGCCTTCTATACACCCACTTTGTTCTTCTCCTATTTCAGGTTGTATTTTCTTCCTAACTCTTTGCATGATAATTCTTAGCAAAATCTTCGTGATGTGGCTCATTATACTAATTTTTCGATATTGATCACATTCCAAGGCTCCTAATTTCGGGATTACATAATTCAGGAGGTATATCTCCAGTATCATATATTTGGGTGAATATATGAGAATAGATGTATCATTGTTCGATGTAGTCACCACTGCATTCAATGCAAGTCCTCCAGCCCGATAAAGTGCTTGGATTTCTGTAGAAAAATCGACTATGGGGCAACTACTCGGTGTGCCTAACCCGGTCGTGAACGGTCTGTCATAGATGCCACACCGTTTTGAAACTTCCTACTCCACTCATACACTTGTTGGACTGGCATGTGTGCATCACCATACTGTATTTTCATTTCCAGTGAATTTCTATAGGTTTTACCCCATAACTGATTTTTTTGCTCCTCTTTGGTAAAATATGAATAAAATTTGGTGGCACTGCGGTAAAGCTGAAGATGAAAATGCTGCTCATCTCAGAATCCATATATACATTTTAATTTACACATAGGCCTACACATATACATATGTATTTGCGCATACATACAGAACAACATCTCAAGTAGGGTTACTTTCCTGTTAGGGGATTTAACTGACAATTAGGAATAATGATATCCTTATAGACGCGCACTGTATTGCTAATATTGCTAACGATAGATGTAATAAAATGTAACACACCGAGGTACTACCGGTGACTTCATACTTGTACGGTCGGTCACAGGGAATATTCCCGAGAGAGGCAGGGTGGAAGATAACTGTACGTAGAACCAGGCAGGGAGTGACTACAGGGAGTGCTTGTGAAAAAGTGGGTCGGCGATCTTCAAACAATCCCTATGACTTCACCGTGTTCGTCTGCACCGGAAAGTCACGTGCTTAACACTCTTGACAGCGTTAACAACAATATTGACAGGTTACGAGACAATGGCATCATTATTGTATTTTCTATCACACTTTTAAAGTTTTCATGTACCCACAATTTAAACTAGGCGTCAATGTTTAGTTTTAGCAGGCAAGTAATTCTTAGTCACAAACCGGGGGCCGTGGTAGCCAAGTCGCCTGCCTGCCTGTCCCAGTGGTCATGTGTTCTAATCTCCAACAAAAACGGGTGTTTAAAATTGACCTGGGTTCCCGGGCTGACCTAACATGGGCACCATGAAATTTCCTGGGAAGTAAAGGCGGTCGGTTAATATTGACCATACTAGCCACTGAGTTCCGATTGGCTTATACAAATATAGGACCAGCGCCAAATACTCAGTATACTTGAAGGGTCCTTTACTTATTTGCTGCACAATACCATAGCTCACTCAAAACGGAACGGTCAAGTAAGTAAGTAAAAAACACTTTTACGTACGTTAAGGTGCATTGGGCAGGTGGTGCTAGACTCATATTTTTGTAGATCAATCGGGTGAGTGATGTGATCGGTATCAAGCAAGTCGGGTTTACTTACCCAGTCATTTCCTGGAATACATTTTAGGACTTAGTTCATTGAGTTCAAACCCTTCCTGTCCTACACTGCAAGGTACTATTTTTTTTTTTTAAATTTCGCATATCCTTTACAGGACATCGCTGTCAACATCAGCATCTTTCAGCTGATTGTCGATTTCTTGGCAAGATTACGCTCAGTAATTTGCAAGGTACTATAGACAGTAGATAACTGTAACATTTTTAACTGTAACCTGGGAGACCAGGTCCATTTTTTTTAAAATGTCAGTCTGCCCTGATGAGGACTGAACTTGGAACTCCCGGTTCTGCACGCGAGCGTCTAGCCACCACGCTAGCGCTGCTGCCCAGGGAACTTATAATACAAACAATAGATTGTCTCGGAGCAGTTTTCTTGCTATTGGTCTGCGATGTAATAGCGCATACATGTATGTCTAATGTACAGTTTACACATTTTGTCTAATGTACAGCTTAAAACATTTTGTCTAGTTGTCAATTTAAAATGTTGTCTAATTGTCACAATAAATCTTGGAGATCGTTCGATGACAGAAAGTCGCACCAAACGTCTACAAACAGCCGGCATTTCTTTAATGTGTTGTTGATCGAGGAAGGACTATAGCGCCATACGTCCGCAAGGCGGCAGCCATCCTTTGAAGTTGGAGACACTCTTTCTGGATGCAAGGCGGCCAGATCTTTTGTTGTGGGGATACGAATTCTCTAGTTCACAGGCGGGCAAGAATTTTTGTTGTACCGGAAACAGGTCCCCAGATGAAAGCGGAATAGACGGCGGGTTGTTTCCACCCAGTCTAAAAAGGAGAGAGAAAAATAGCATCTAGACTGTCTAGTGTCTAGACAGTTTTGTGACGTCACTCAGACAAAAGTATTAAACAGAGTTGGGGGTAAACAACTTGGGGTTAATCGACCAAAAGTTGTGAAGCGCTACGGACGTGTGCAATATTCCTAGTTTGTTTCTAGAGAGAGACTATAGTGTCTATTGTTGATTTTTATCGCTGGACATCTATCCATTGTGTGATTTCATAGTCTCCATCTCAAACAGGAATAACTATATGGTATTTAATTAATTAAATAAACCTACATTAGATTATTCTTAGGAATCGAATGTAGTAATGTGCCTTGATAGAACGTATTATAAGAGCGTCGGCAATAGTAGCCTATCGCGTAGCTTAAACTAGCTGGTGTGAGATATCATTTAACTCAGTGAGTTAAGGACAATGTAAGGGATAATATTTAGGGAGATTGCGGATGGTTGGGGGGGATGAAGGAAATGTCAAATGGTAGGATCTTCCAGTAGGGCATCTGCTGGGTTTCTGCCCTTTTCCTTTAGTCTTTCCTTGTCTTACCATGACTCAGACCGATGTGATGAGCTCCTCGACCTTATGACAGAGTTTGGTTCTCTGTTATATCTCTGAGTGCGGCCGGTGGCCTACACTCACCTAATAAAGGTTAGAATCGGGTTGCTCTCACCAGGTGTGTTCTCTCTTCAACAGGTTCCACTAGATTGTAACACCAACTAGAACAAAAGTCATGACTCGAGTATTGAAGGCAGAGTTTACTGAGAGGCTTTTGCACTGGGCCCATAACCCAGAGGGTCTGCAGGAACCTGGCCTTTGCTGAGCAGGAAACGAGGAGTATATATAGTGTGTTTCCTAAGTGATAGTTTACATCACAGTAAAATAAAGACACTGACAATAACACCTGTACCAGGAACATTAGTATATATAGCTACCTGGAACATTAACATTGTGTGTTAACATTGGGGAATTCCTATCATTACCAAGTACCAGTGTGTATTACAATTGGGGAATTCCTACAAAAAGTGAAATACTAACATTTAGTTTTCAAAGTGACAGTAACATTATTTTAGGATTCTCTGATCGCAGAACATTTATGAACAGAGTAGTTACACTGTGTGTGTTAGAGTGATGATCAATATTGGACTGTTTCCACTAGTGATGACCAAACATCTGGATTGTCTAAGAGCTATCGGAGAAAGTCGACACTTGGCCTGAGAGACACATCATTTGGGTGAGGTTTTCTGTCCATCATATATGGTGCAGTTGTGTGGCCAGTACAGTGAGGAAACAGACTTTTCTCCTGAGCTATTCGGTCTGACTCTACATACACGATAAATGATACGACATACATTCTACACATACACTTTGCACATACATGACACTTTTCTATATGAAACTAAATTGTTGTTTTTGTTAGAGCCAGTGTTGTCTAGTGTGTTTTGGGAAAAGAATGAGAGGGGGCTTGGTTTAGTAGTAAGAGAGAGAGAGAGAGAGAGAGAGAGAGAGAGAGAGAGAGAGAGAGAGAGAGAGAGAGAGAGTGTGATCCAGGACCGACGGGGTGTTGTGGACAGAAAGCTGGGAGATCCTCAAGATATTGATATGGGGTTAAAAGGATGTCGGTGTTAATTCCCCTCACCCCAGGGACGACACATAGAAATAATACGACACTAATCTAATATACACGGGGCGCCACGCGTTGCCTCTGACGGTGGGAGAAACCTACAGGTGTCACTGATCAGCTACCGCCCGCCTCAAGCTGGGCAGCCCCCGGCCAATTGGGTGCTGATCCGCCACAGCCTGCCTGCTTCAATGGGTGCTTGGGGCTGGGACAAAATCTGAATCGCAGGCTGTAAAATCAATGCACAAGGCACAAACAAAAATAAAAATAGAAACCTCAAGCTACGGCTTGCAATCTGGAACGTGAGAACCATGTGTCCAGGATTTTCCACTGACTTGACCAATATTGACGATGTGAGAAAAACGGCTGTGATTGATGCCGAACTCAATCGTCTTAACATTGATATTGCTGGCCTGCAGGAGACTCGCCTCGCTGAGGAAGGGTCACTCAGGGAAAACAATTACATCTTTTTTTGGAAGGGTAGAGGGCAGGCAGAAAAAAGGCAACACGGTGTGGGCTTTGCAGTGAAGAATTCACTACTGGGAATGATTGAAATTCCAGCAGGAGGAAATAAAAGACTATTATCCCTGCGCTTGGCAACCTCTTGTGGGTTTGCCAGCATTATTACTGCATATGCACCGATACTCGATTCCTCTGGTGATGTGAAGGATTCGTTCAATGAGGAGTTAGACTCCATGATCAAGGCAGTTCCAAAATCTGACTACATTTATATGCTCGGTGATTTCAATGCTCGTGTGGGCAAGGACACGAGTTCATGGCCAGTGTGCCTTGGAAAATACAACATCGGTCGCATGAATGAAAATGGGCAAAGGCTGCTGGAGCATTGCACCAGTAATGACCTATGTATTACAAACTCCTTTTTTAAAACAAAAGAGATGCATAAGGTCACATGTAAACATCCAAGATCCGGCCATTGGCACCAGCTGGACTTCATCATCAGACGGAGACAACATCTGAACCATATATCATTGACTCGAAGTTACCACAGTGCTGACTGTGATACGGATCATTCTTTGGTTGTTGCAAAGGTTAGACTGAGACCAAAGAGAATCTACACAGCTAAACACAAATCTAGCCCCAGGATTAATATTCTTAACACTCACGATCCTGAAAAGTGCTTTCAGTTTCAACAGCAACTTGAAGACGCTTTCACTGATACACCAGAAAATTGTACAGTAAATGAAAAGTGGGGTCAAATTAAGGAAACTCTTTATAAAACTGCCATAGGGGTTTACGGCACTGTGGACCATAAGAGGCAGGACTGGTTTGCGGCAAACAGCGAGACTCTGCAGCCCTTGATTGATAAGAAGAAGAAAGCTCTCTTAAGAAACAAGGAAAGACCAACGCGTAACACTCTGAATGAGCTAAGGCAAGCTAGGAAGGATGTGCAAAAGGCTGCCAGGCAGTGTGCCAATGATTATTGGATCAAGTTATGTGAGTCCATTCAAATCGCTAATGATAAGGGAAACATAAGAAGCATGTATGAAGGAATAAAGAAAGCCTGTGGTCCAGTGATCAAAAGAAGTGCACCATTGAAAACCTTGACTGGAGAAATCATCACTGATAAGAAACAGCAGATGGACATATGGGTAAAGCACTATTTGGAGCTTTACTCAAGTGAGACCAAACTAGCGGATGATGCCCTCAACGCCATAGAGGCTCTACCAACTCTTGACCACCTGGACACACTTCCCACCATAACAGAAGTTAAGTGTGCTATAAACGAACTTGCATCTGGCAAGGCTCCAGGTAAGGATGGGATTCCAATAGAGGTTATCAGGAGTGGACAAGACACACTCACTATACAGATCCACCAGCTAATAGAGCTATTCTGGCGAGAAGGACAAGTCCCACAGGATTTCAAAGATTCAAGCATCATAACATTGTACAAGAACAAGGGTGATCGGAGCGACTGCAACAACTATAGGGGTATCTCACTTCTGTGTATTGTTGGAAAAGTATTTGCCAGAATTGTTCTGCGCAGACTTCAAGTCCTAGGAGATCAAGTCTACCCCGAATCACTGTGTGGCTTTTGTCAGAACCGGTCTACCACTAATATGATATTCTCATTGCGACAAATGCAAGAAAAATGCCGTGAACAGAATCAACCACTGTTTATTGCCTTTATCGACCTCACAAAGGCATTTGATTTGGTCAGCCGTGAGGGTCTGTTCAAGGCACTAAAGAAGATTGGCTGCCCACCAACTCTTCTGTCCATTGTGGAATCATTCCACACAGGCATGAAGGGTATAATAAAGTTTGATGGTGCAACTTCTGAAGAATTTGAAATCAAGAGTGGAGTTAAGCAAGGTTGTGTACTAGCTCCCACCCTCTTTGGAATATACTTTTCACTTCTACTGAAATATGCCTTTCGTGATCAGGATGGTGGTATATACATTCACTCACTCTCAGATGGCGGCCTTTACAGTGCTCAGAGACTGAAGGTCAAGACCAAAATTAGGAGGGTACTGATCAGAGAGTTGCTTTTTGCAGATGATGCTGCAGTTACGACCCACTCTGAGGAAGAATTGCAATGTCTACTATCTGCATTCTCCAATGCTTGTTCTGAATTTGTTTTAACAATTAGCAAAAAGAAGACACAGATTATGTCACAAGGTGTACATGGGGTACCATCAATCTTTATTGACGACGCCGAACTAGAGATGGTAGACCATTTTACATATCTAGGATCAGTAGTAAATAGCAAATTATCCCTAGATCAGGAAATCAACATCCGGATTGGTAAGGCAGCAACAATAATGAACAGGTTAAGAAAAAGAGTCTGGGAGAACAGGAAGCTTACTGCAAAAACAAAAGTCCTTGTCTATCAAGCCTGTGTCCTTAGTACTCTTCTTTATGGCAGTGAAACCTGGACAACTTACTCACACCACGAGAAACATTTAAACAGCTTTCATATGCGGTGTCTGCGAAGAATTCTTGGTATTAAGTGGCAAGACAAAATCACAAATACTGAAGTATTGGAAAGATCAGGTTGTGTGACAGTTTATTCCATGCTCAGTCTTCGTAGACTTAGATGGATAGGACATCTTAGGAGGATGGATGATGGTAGAATACCAAAGGACATCTTTTTTGGTGAATTACAGATGGGTAAGAGATCTCAGGGTCGGCCTCTGCTACGATACAAAGATGTGTGTAAGCGGGACATGATTGATACAGGCATTGATAATGCACATTGGGAGCAAGTCGCCGCTGAACGTGTTGCATGGAGTGCAAACATCAGAAATGGAATAAAGACAAAGGAGAAAATTATTGCAGATAAGTTATACACCGAGCGTTTGAGACGTAAGATGGTGCATGATGGTGGAAATGACCACGTGTTCACATGCACCCAGTGTGAACGGCCATTTACAGCGCAAATTGGCCTTATTAGTCACATTCGCTACTGCCATAGGTAAAAGTTATTATGCCTTTTTAAAGCACAAACTATCGTCTGTCAAGACGGCAAGGTGCCAATGCAATCTAATATACAGTTTAAACATATTGTCTAATGCGCAGTTTAAACATATTGCCTACTGTACAGTTTAAACATATTGTCTAATGTACAATTTAAACATATCCTCTAAAGTATAATTTAAAAACTTTGTCTGATGTACAAAGGAAAAGGTGACACCAAAATATGAAATAGAAATAGAAGGGGACATTCTTAACTAAGGGAATAATTTTAAATACATAGGGGCATTTATAACATCAAATGGAAGATGCACAACAGAGATTAAAAGCAGAATATGTTAAGCAAAAGCTGCATTTCAGAAAATGAACAATATCTTATGCAATAAGTCACTATCATTGAATGTAAGAAAGAGAGTGCTGAAGTGCTATATAGAACCTGTTTTGCTGTAAGGCGTGAAGTTAAATCTTCAGATACCCTTTATGAGTTACAGATGTACAGATGATTTGGTAACATGTTGCTGTTTCGTCGTTTGTCCTTCCCGTCCAATTACAATCTGCTTAGTAAATCAGCTAGATTGTTATCTTCTCATGGGATGTGGCAGGTGTCGAAGTCGTAATATTGCAAGAGCAAAGACCATCTGTGTATCTGAAGTTTTATTTATTTATTTATTTATTTTATTTGTGGGGGGGGGGGGGGGGGGTGACCTTCTTTAAAGACTTTTAAAGTTGTTTTGTTTATTTTTTCAAGACTTTTAAAGGTTTGTTGTCAGATAGAACCATACATTTCTCTCCTGGTAGATACTTGGAAATTTTCTTGACACTTTCAACCAGTGCTAATGCTTCAAATTCAGTTATCGAGTAGTTTCTCTTAGCGTCTGATAGTTTTCTGCTCGAGTACAATACATAATATAATCATCCTTGATGGTACTGTAAACGAATTGCTTATATTGCGTATGAACTCGCGTCTGTCTGGAGTATAAAGTCCTTAGTAATGTCCGGTAATTTCAGAATTGGTTGTCTACTAAATAATGTATTATTCTGTTCTAACAGTTCTTTGTGTCTATCAGTCCATTTAATCATAATAGGGTATCCTTTCTTCAGTAGTTCTGAAATGTGGAAGTCATGCCGGCAAAATTCGGAATGAATTTCTGATAGTAATGTTTATGTACTGGGAGCTTTAATCTGTAAGATTTTGTGGCCAAGCTGGGGTCCGTTTTCTGAAACCCATTTGAGATTCTATGTCCCCAAACTGAACTTCTGGATAACCTATTTCAATGTCGTTAGGTTTTGACTTTAACCCTGCCAAGTAGCAGGTCAGACGAAAAGACGTCAAAAAGAATTTAGGAAAATCGCGAACCAACAGATAGGATAAACTACCCAAAATGACGTGAGAAGGCAGAAAACGTCACATGGGTAGTTAACAACAACAACAGAGAGACCTTGGGCTGACAGCTAGGAAGGTAGCAGGATTCTTTTCACGGAAACAAGATTTTGTTACAAACTGGCAGCACATCGCACTGATGGCTAATAATATGGGATGGAAGAGCTAGATTGTTAAGGCACGATTCACCCTTGCTAGAAAATGACGGGTGGATGAAAATGCTTCAAGTGGGACTTGGAAATCATAGCAAGGTGACATAGAGGCCACTTGGTAAGGAGCAATAGCTGACTAGAAGCGCCAAGACATTATATCAGCAGTTGTAAAATAGGTTCATGTGTGCTATCATTATGTACATGATTTCAATACTGTCCCACCTGGCTGAACAGGCGCGGTATTCTGAGAATTATTGATATTATTATTACTGCCATTGATTTGTGGGCACAAGCTTGAACACAGGCAATAAATGTCGCCATAACTGCGATTGTCTAACGGCTTTGAGTTATCTATCAATGTTAGCACATTGCTTCCGAAATTCTGTTCAAATGGTTTTTCTCTTGGTCAATGAGCGATTTTACTGAGGTTGATTGTTTATATCTTCACTAACCATCTGGCAAACCCATACTGTTCTATTCTCTGCAATACCTGTTCCAGGACTTCAGTGTAGTTGTCTATGGTAACTGTATGGATGCATATGTCATCCATGTATGTTGCTACATTTGTGAAGCCTTGCAACAACTTGCGCATCATACGCATGAATGTGCTTGGTGCTTTCTGCAATCAAAGAGGCATATAAGCCCATTCATAAAGGCCTAACGGTGTGGCACGGTATGCATGGACTCGTCTTCCATTGGGATCTGGCAATAACCTTTTGTGAGGTCTATTTTAGAAAAAGAAATGTTTTACTTTCGCCATGCCTTCAATGAGGTCATCAATGTTCGGCATGGGTTCAGCATCTATCAAGGTTAATGTGTTGATCTTTCTGTAGTCAACGCAAATCCTTAGAGTGTTATATTTCTTTTTAACTATCACCAAAGGAGAACAATAATTGAACGTGGATTTATACCACATTGGTCCAGCTAAGATATTTCAGCTGTTACTTTTTCTAGATGGTGAACAGAAATTGGATAAGGTTTAACTTTTACCAGTATATCTGACAATAGAGGTATTTTATGGATTACTAAACTTGTTCTTCCAGGTTTATCTGAAAATATTACCTTAAATTTCGTGAGTGAATTTTCAAGTTTTATCTTATCCTTATTCGATAAGTTTGGGTTTATTTGTATTGCCTTCCAGTTGTCATTATTATTAACATCATGCGTTGGAATTTATTATGTCCCTGCGTCATCTTGTTGTTCGTTAATAACCCAGAATACTGCTGCAAATCTTGGATATACTTGCTCAGTTGTCACTGTTTCATCTGTCATTCTGTCTACGAACGGTTATAGCATATTTATATGGTAGATCTTCATTTTACCTTGTTTTGACTGCTTCGATGGAAGGTTGACTCGCTGAAAACACGTACTCAGTGTCCTGTCGTTCTCCTGTTATTTACCAAAGTCTTCCGTTTGTGTCTTGGTTCAGTATAGTGGATCAGTGGGATCAGTATAGTGTCCGTTGGGGGTAACCTGCAGTGTGATCTCATTTTCTTCTTCTTTGTCCTTTTTACCCTGTCTTCTGGTTACTGCATTTACAGGTATATCCCTGCATTCCCATCTTTGGGCCTCTTCGTGGGTCCAGTCTCTTGCTTTTGGTACATTTCCAATCATGAGACCTGCACATGGGCTAGGTAATACTGCCGCACATATTCTTCCTTCATAATAAGGGCAGCTAATTTGAACCAAGTGTCCTCGCCATCAGGCGAATTTAGCCCGACTTCACTCCGACACACACACACACACACACACACACACACACACACACACACACACACACACACACACACAAGGCGGCTTCAAATGAAACCCTTTATACTGTGATAGAAATTACAATAACCATGCCATTGTCTTGTAACCTGTCAATATTGTTATTAAGCATATAAAGAATGTTAAACACGTAATAACACGGTGCAGTTGAATACGGTGACGTCATAAGGACAGTTTAAATTTTCTACCCCACTTTTGACATGCACCAAAGTGGAGTTGCGCTCTGTTATCCGCTTTTCGATCAGTGAAGGGGTGAAATCTATAGAAATTCATTAGCAAATGAAAGTTTCCTTTTGGTGATGCATTCTTGTCAGTCCAGCAAGTGTATGAGTGGAATAAGATGTTTCTGTGCTGTGTGACTTCTGTGTAGACTGTTCACGACCTGGTCAAGCACACTGAGAAGTGACCCGAAAGAACTTTGTTCTACAGGAATCCCGGCACTTTATCTGCGCTAGCGGACTTGCATTGAGCACAGTTGTGATTACATCGAAAAATGATACATTTATTCTTTACTTTATTTTCTCAGAATTTATTCACAGAAAATGAAAATAGAAAGAAGAAAACTTTTAAGGTTTTAATTTGAAGTACCTTCTTATATTGTTTGTTAAATGGTCACAACTGGCATAGAAGATTAGAACCGCTGAGTGAGCATGCTGCATTTAAATGCATACTGTTCAAATGTTTTGATTACACATGGCCTGAATTCGTTCTTCAGACCAGGAAGGAATTCGGCGGGATTTCATTGCGCGGTAAGTAAATGCCAATTGTTTCCATTTATTAATTGTAAACAGAAAATTAGTAATGAAATGCATCTATTATTTCATCTTACAGTCTATCCATACCTTATGGCGTGGGCCGTTATGTCTGATCACAGCCTTGTGTCTTGTGTGCTATCTTTCATGTTTGATACAGATGTTCCTCAACACCATGATGATTGTCCTCGTCTCTCTGGTTTTATGGCATGGAAGAACGGCACCTGCTGCAGATGTCATGGAAGGATAGAAAGTGTTGGTGGATGGAAAACGGCAGTCAACATTTTTGGGTCAAGTATCGGTATTATAAATATTTGGCAACACACGAAATAGACCGCTGGGCAGACATCGTCGACCGCGCCACACGGCATGCACTATGTGAATTATTATGTTTAAATTCATCGTTCTCATATATTCTTCTTCTTCCTCTTCTTCGTTCGTCCGAAATGTTTGTGCGTTGTGCCTATTTGTAACAGAACTGCGATATTTGCGCCTTTCGCCCGACACATCCAACTTCTTCATTTATTTGTTTACCGGGTTAACCTTCATGGGGCTCTCATATATAAGAAGAATAAAGAACAACGGAGACAATTAACTGGTACACAAAATGCTTATCTCTGTGATGTACATTGTAAACATGCGCATTCATTTATTTGCAGTATTTTCAGTTTTGGTATCAAACTACAAGGGAAGCAAGTATATAATATACTCTTTTCTTTTCGGCATTGTTACTCCAGAGTTGTCTACCCTAAGAACCTATTTTGAAAACTAATGCAATACAGGAGTGAGGCATGGATGTGTGCTCTCTCCCCTGCTATTCAATATCTACATGGACAGAATTTCCAAAAGAAGCAAGTCTCAACAGAACAGATTAAGAAAATTTAGAACTCTTTACTCCAGATGAAACAACTGACCCAAAGGGAATAAATGAAAAGAACAATTTGCAGACGATCAGTGCCTGTTTTACAGCGATGAGGTCAGACTACAAAATCATATTACTAATCTGAGTTCAACCTGCAGCAGATACAATATGAGTATAAACACAGCCAAAACCGAAGTAATGCAAGTTAGCAGATCGCCAGGCCCACTAAGTATACAGATAAATAACGCAACTCTGAAACAAGTTAAAGAATTCAAATACCTTGGAAGTATGATCACAGAAGATGGCAGATTGGACAGAGAAATCGAAATCAGATGTCAAAAAGCTAGTGCAGTTACATGTTAACTATCACCCTTACTGAAACATCCAAACATACCCATGTCCGCAAAACGACAGATAATAAACAGCATATTCACACCAACCCTATGCTATCAATTTTAAACCTGGACTTTATCCAAATTACACCTTCGCAAAATCAACACCTGCGAAATGAGATGCCCGAGGAGAGCTGCCAACTTAACAATTTAACAACCCGAGACCGAGTAAGAAATGCTACTATCAGACAGACTTTGGGATCAACATCTTGTACCACATTTATTGAAAGACAGAAGATCAAGTGGTTTGGCCATGTCGTTAGAATGCAATATCAGCAACTACCATCGCTGACCTTACATCAAAGATCATCTGCGACGAGACCACGAGGACGTCCAAGAAGAAACTGGATTGACGACATCAGAGACATTGTACAACCACACAGAATGACACTATCCAGTGCCGCCCACCGGGCGTTGGAACGCAAATTATTCCTCCCCACGACGCTTGACGGCAGAAGTGGAAGATGATGATGATGATGAATGCTTACTGGGCTATTTATATGGCCTAGGCATAATTAAATAAATAGTTTGTTTGGTTCTAATAACTGCTAAAATGCAGGTCAGCATGGTCGAATGGATAAGAACGCGTGTTCTTAAACATCCGGTGTGCTGATGTCGAGGTTAGGGGTTCAACCCCTACACAAGACATTATGTTGACCTTTTGCCCTTGACCTGGAGACGTAAATTACAAGTACCACTGAAAGTCGGAGTGGGTTCGCCTGATGGCGAGGGCCACTGTTAATAGGGAAAGCTTATCCACACACAAAATTCAAAGTTCAATTCATTTCAAAGTTGTTAATATAGTGGCAGATATGTTGTATTTATATCACATTAAAGGGAGTTGCATAGGGAAAACTACTATATTGATATTTTAACTATAGTTTGATTTATAAGCCAATAGGATTTATGGGAAGTTCAATTAACATGATTTATCATCCAATAGAACATAATCAGCATTTGCTCCTCTTATTATGAGAAATGTAAAAGACATGAGAGGGGACCAGATGTCAAAATATCAACACTAAAATTACGTATTCGCACGTGAGTAAGTATTGTTTGCAAACAATGAGCAGGATTTGCAGCATCAAGTTTGTGCTGAAATTTTACACAGCCAGCAACTAGGGCTAGAACTCAATTGTAAGTAAACAGAGATTATGTTCGTCTCTAAGAAGAAACGACTACCACAGTGTAACATCCAAGTAAATGGGAACATGTTTAAATAAATGAATGGGTACAGCTAACTTTGGAACAGACATAACATCTGACGAAAACTGCCTTGTAGAGACTCGACCACGAAACAGTTTCAAAAGTAACCTTTTGCCCTATACGTCCTTTTCAGTTTGCATCAACTAGACAGAAAATACAGACACGAAAATTCGGCTTCTGTTGAGGTCGAAGTACAGGCTTTGATTTTCGAGAATTTAGAGGGTGATGCTATCATTTACATAGCTGGGTTGGTTGTTCGACGCGTGAGAAGTTCTTGGGTCTTTACGGTCCAGGTTGGAGGTAGAATTGTGAAGGAAGATTCTGGTGCTTTTGCTTTGACCACAAGTAGTCTGACTATGGAAGTCATGACAGTAAGTAAAGCAATAACATGGCTCGAGACACAGACATTTACTAGGGCATGTTTTCTTAGTGACTCAATGAGCATGCTAAAAAAGATAGAGATGGGGTGGATCCGAAGAGAGTGGTTGCTGTCTCTGGAGCGGTCTCGGCTGGCAAAGATTAGTTTAATTTTCTTGTCAGGGCATGCAGGTGTACAAGGAAATGAGCGGGCTGACAGGCTCGCAGGTGAGGCTACTGTGGGAGGCAGACGAGCCATGGACCAGGACCAGGCTGATGTTCCGAATGCTCTACGAGAAGTAAGTCATTTGCGACAACCAAGTGATGACTGTGAATCTACAACCATGGTCAGGATGCAAGAACAGCAAATTAAAAGAGGACCTGGCCAAACATGAACACTATGCAGTAAGCCAAAGAAGATTAATGAACCAACACATAACTGGGGTCGTTAGCCGCTACACGGTGCGGGATTTACTGAAAGGGGGTGGGGCGATGAGATCCGAGCACTTATGGACTAACTAACTAACTAACTAACTAATTAACTAACTAACTAACTAACTAACTAACTAACTAACTAACTAACTAACTAACTACTACTAACTAACTAACTAACTAACTAACTAACTAACATGTACACCTGTTTGGTATTATATTACAGATGGCTTGTTTCGGGAGCTATTCTTTGTGCTTTCATATTCTTGCTTGTCTGGTGACGTTTTATCCGGAAACCAGTGAGTATTAAAACGCCGACGATGGTCTTTTGTTCTCTAAGTTCAGTTTCTTGGGGGTATGGGAAATTTATATCTCGTTCAACTTGCTATTCTATACTTCTCATATACAAACACACTTTACTACTGCTCTACAATCTGGGACGGTTGTTCTAATTCAAACACCAAGCGACTTTACTCACTCCAGAAACGGGTCATGAGTCTAATTTATAACAAACATTTATCTGACAATCCTAGCCTTCAGTTACTACCACTCCGCAAACGCCTGCTTTTCAATAAAGTTAAACTAATTCACAAAACCCTGCATCGGAATGCCCCAAATTACCTTTGGCCATTGTTTAAATATAATGCTAGACACAGTAAACGTTTAAATATATTACATGTTCCGAAGCCTAGGATTGACTTATACAAAACAAGCTTAACGTACTCTGCAGCTCAGCTGTGGAACAATCTTCCACAAGAAATCAAAGACATCACCAATCCCTATTCATC
Organism: Cepaea hortensis; assembly: GCA_963921405.1. Lineage (NCBI taxonomy): Eukaryota > Metazoa > Mollusca > Gastropoda > Stylommatophora > Helicidae > Cepaea > Cepaea hortensis. The sequence continues at coordinate 87,911,192 of OY992882.1, read as the reverse complement.
TAATCGCAAATTACTCGAACACTATCTCAGTACGGATTATCTTCCCCCTTAATAATAGATATAATAATAATAATAACAACAAAACCAGTCCCCTTTTGATAGGCCAGTATATTCCACATGGCTAATAACAAGTGTCAGACCATTATCTAATTTTACTGTGTCGTGTAGTTTTGATGTTCGCATTTTGCCCATGCCTTTATAATGCATATCTTTTATATTGTTGCTGTTCTCTGTTAGCCTTGAATGATGTGTGAATGAAATAATGTATGAAAGAGAGTGATAGAAGGGCAGAATGTTAGACGGGCCTGCGTGCCCAATTCTTAACCCTTATGAAAATAAAGTTTGATCGTTCGTTCGTTCGTTCGTTCGTTTGCTTACTGAACGTTGGTTATATTGAAGATCTCTGTGTTTGGTCTTTTAAATATGTCTTCTCCAGTCTTCGTATTTTATTTCCTCTGTTGATAAACTGTCTGCATGTCTGTCTTTCTCTCTGTCTGTCTGCCTGTCTGTCTGTATGTATAAACAGTAATGCCTATTAATGTATTTATATTTGTGATTGTTAACACCACTTTAAGACATTGTATAGATTTTGATATTATTGGTAGGGAATCTCTTTGGACATTGATGAAGTATATGAGATCCCATCGATAATCCGAAACTTAATCAAGACAATTTATAGAGATGTGAGATGCAAAATCCTCCATGAGTAGGGTTGCCACATACGGGGGAACCAAAAGGAGGACATAACAAGACAAAAAGGAGGACAAACTAGGACATAATAAGACAAAAAGGAGAATAAAGGAGGACATATTGAATGTTTCATTTAAATCGTTCCAGATTAAACCCACAATCAGTAAAATTTTATTACAATAGCTGCCAATAATGTTTTTATGATAGCAGGTGGTTGGTTTACAGAAAGAAAATATTCTTTCAAAGCAGTAAACAGCCTCAACAGCCTCTCAACAGCTGGAAACAAACTAAGCCATCTAGTTTTAGAGTGATTGAGTAGTTGCTGATAGTTAATGGTGACATAGTCACAAACATACTTTAAAGTTTCTATTCTGACAGTGTACATAGAAAAGTAATTGAATATCTTCAAGACAATAGATTCAACGTCAATCTGAAATGAATCTGCGCCGTGTTGAATGCAGTTGCGCAGAACATGAGCAGAATTTCCAACGCCTACTAATGGCTTGCTCAAGGCTTCCTTCAAATGCGAGAACACATTTCTACCTTCTCTTCTGTTAATGCCTCCAAATTTCACATTGGCATTGCTACCAGCAAAAGCAACACATTTGGAGTACAAATCGTGTTTTTGGAGTGTTCTCAAAATATACTGTGATATAGTTTCTGAGGTTTCATTTGGTGTGTTGTCTAACTCGAGAATCTTAGTTTGGATTCCACCTGCTTTCCAGTTAAAGTACTGAACAACGATCGGAAATATTTTCTGCGAACCGTGATTGCTAGCACCTGTCGAAAGACCGAAACATTATATACCAGTTAAAGATGTATCCGATTCATCAACAGTGTGGAAGAAAGGGGGGGGGGGGATCACTGGTTCATTATTGTTTCAGTCTTTTATTATTATTTTTTTTTTAGCAATTTCTGAATCTTCAAATAATGTATGCATCAAACCAGCTGTGCAGGTCATCGAGTTGTAAGACTGATGTTGACAAACTGTATGAAATGCCAAAGTTGCTTCAGCCGCATGCGCTTTCAGCAACACATGTGAGTACTTAGGCTGGAAAAAAAAAAATCCGTCAATGTGCTAAATGACGCGGACACTTTGATTAGGTTTCTATGTCTCTCACTGTCAACATGGCGCTACAAGTCAGTAGTTCCTTTGTTGGCAACGGACAAGTGACTATCGCCAATCATACACTTTGCCTCATTCTCGTTGCGTCCTTCAACGAAGCATGGACACTTATGTTTCATAGTGTTCGAGAATTTGCATTTTCTCTTTGTAGAAGCCATTTTAATAAACATAGACGGCAACAATTACAAATTAAAAAAATAATTTAAGTGGCGTCTCTGCTACCGGAACCAGAAATAACATTAACATTTTGACCAAAGAGACTACAGCATTGTTAGTGTTGCCGAATAGAGCAACAGTTAGATTCAAATTATATAAATAATTTGTGTTTCACATTTGGTATAAATAGGAAAATTAAATAAATATTATTAAGCAATGGGTTGTAATAAAGAATGTAAACACACGGTAGAGTGTAGATACATTGTAAGTTGTAACAACAATACATTTAAAAAAAAAATTATAACATAAAATATTTAAAAAACCGGACATTTTAAAGATTTTTAACTTTGCCTGCCGAGCGGAGAACATTAGGCTAAAAAGGAGGACATTTCCTCTCTTTGCCGGACGTCTGGCAACCCTATCCATGAGAGAAAACTAACAATAGCATTCGAAATAAGAATAGGAGTGAGACAAGGAAGTCTTTGTGACGTCTATTTTCCTTACTGACTGTAGACAGGATTATGAAGAAAACAAGCACTACCATAAATGGAATTCAGTGGTTTCCTCTGATGACGCAGCTCGATGATCTGGACTTAGCTTAAGACATTGCCTTCCTGCCTCACACACGAAATCAGACGCAAGATAAACTAAATGGAATGGATGGTAGTGTCACGGAAAATAAACTTGTTAGTTGTGATCGATGACAAACAAGACCCGACATTAGCCTGCAAAAACAACCGACCCTTTGATGTTGTACAGACTGAGAAAAATACGTCGTTAAAACTGTCTACACACGATCGGCATTTCTAACTGAGAAACAAGATACGTCGCGTTAAAATGTCTACCCCTGGTCGGCGAATCTTTATGATGTGGGTTGTTCGAGAAACGAATAACAACGCCAAAGGTCTGCCAAGGCGGTAGTAGCCTTTGAAGTGCTAGACGGAAAGTCTGGACAGACGCGGGATGGATTCTGTGATGTGGGGAATTCTGTGGTTCACAGACAGACTGAACTATTGATGTACGGGACAAAGAATTTCCCCAAATGAAAGCAAATTTGACGGCGGATTGATTCTATTTAGTCTTGAACAGGAGGAGGAAACCAGATTCTGGACGGATCAGCGTCTAGACATTTTGGTGACGTCACTCCAGCCCAATATAAAAAGCGTTGCGGTAAACAAGTGGAGTTAGTCGATCAAGATTTCTGAAGTGGGAAAGATCGGTGCAGTTGTCCGAGTTGTGTTCAATGAAAGAAACTAGGGTGTCAAATTGTTGATATTTATCGGCGGACATAGATCCAGTCTGTGATTGCCTAGTTTCGATTAGCAACCGGAATAGGCATATGGTAGGCTATTAATCATATCTAACTTAGAGTATGATTAGGAATAGAGTACAGTACTGTGCGGTGATATAATGTATTATAGGTGCGGTGATATAATGTATTATAGGTGTGGTGATATAATGTGTTATGATTAGTGATAGAATGTTCTATAAGTGCGGTGCTAGAAAGTATCATAGGAGCGTCGGCACTAGTATCCTATTGTGTGGCTTCAACTAGCTTGAGTGATATATCATTTTACTCAGGGAGTTGAGGACAATGTAGTGGAATAATAATTAGAGAGATTAAGGATGGTTGAGAGGGAGGAGAGGAATGTGAAATGGTAGGATCTTCCAGTAGGGCATCTGCTGGGTTTCTACCCGTTCCTTTATTCTTTCCTGGTGTTGCCATGTCTCAGATCATATGATGAGTATTTTGGCCGTATGACAGAGATCGGATCTCTGTTATAGATCTGAGTGCTGCTATTGGCCTACACTCACCTAATTCCGGCCAGGATTGAGTTGCCCTCACCATAGTATTCTTTATTCTACAGGTTCCATTTACAGGTCCATGTATGTGTGCTATGATGTTCAACAGTGAAGCTAACACATTTTTGAAGATGATGGCTCAGAATTTGAAGACAGAAGTTGCTGAGAGGCCGCTACATTGGGCTTATACCCAAGTTGGGTTGCGGGAACCTGGCTTCTGCTGAGCAGGACATGCTGATGATATTGATGTTTAGCAAGTGATAGGTGTATCACTGAACAGTCAGAACATTGTATATATACGCTACTGATACCAGGAACATTCATACAAAATTTTCATAGAAAATTTTCACTATTTAAATAGATGCATTACTTTTATGATAATTATTATGAAAATGCCTTAAAGATTATATCACAATATATTATAACTCATATGCCTGTAAATAACTATAGAAAAGAGTTTATAAATCTGTGAAAACAATGCAACAATCTATACATAAAATAATAGTGATGTTATTAAAAGTTATGACCCTTGAAATAACTTTTCATATGTTAAGTCCCCTTGAATATAGCTGCCCAAATATTAGCTGCCCGGCCCGGCTTCGCCCAGGCTCTGGCGGGGATCTATCTATCTATCTATCTATCTATCTATGTATCTATCTATGTATCTATCTATCTATCTATCTATCTATCTATCTATCTATCTATCTATCTATCTATCTATCTATCTATCTATCTATCTATCTATCTATGTGGAGCATCTCATTTAATTCATCGTCAATAAACTCATTTAAACTCAGGGGACGTAACTTAAGATATAACAATTATACTAAAAGTTATGTCCCTTTTTGTCATAAATTTTTATATTTTCTTATGTTCAGTCATGTAATTACAAAATTAAATTTTAGGAAGGTAATAGCTGATAGCTGATAGATAAAACTATCACAGTTGGTTGCACAGGAATGAAAGGAAAACGTGTAGAAAATTTCATCTCAATCGGTTGGATCGTTCGCGAACGCATGAAGGACGGACATACATACATACATACATACATACATACATACATACACACAAAGATATATATATATATATATATATATATATATATATATATATATATATATATATATATATATATATATATATATATATATATAATATGGCGAGACATCAGATTGGTTTGAAATCAAGCAAGGAGTCCGTCAGGGATGTGTGCTGTCCCCCTATTTGCTTAACTGTAAGCAAAAAGTATAATGAGAAATGTAAGAGATGATATAAAAAGGAGCTATATGATGCTATAAATATCGGTGGTCATGACATACCAGAGATTCGGTATGCTGATGATACAGTATTGCTATCCACAACACAGAATGGTATAGAAAACTTAATAGCCTCAACCCAAATGAATAGTGAAAATCACATCTTATGTCTTAACATAGCTAAAACAAAGATAATGCATTCAGATACAACTACTATGGAGTCAGAACTATATGTTAATGAGGAAAAATTGGAGGTGGTGGAAAATTTTGAATTTCTTGGGTCATTGATTACCAACAACGGTGACACAATGAAAGAAATTAAACGACAGCTATCAATTGGTCTTCAAAGACTAAACCAACTGAATCAATTATGGAGTGGGACAGATAGAACTACAAAAATTAGATTGTTAAGAGCATGCATCTTTCCCATTTCAACATACGCCTGTGAGACCTGGACACTTACTAAACAAGCATAAATCGCATAAATGCCTTTGAATATAAATGTCATAGAAGAGTTCTAAGTATATCTTGGATAAAGAAAAGAACAAATGCATCCATACTTCAAGAGCTGAATATTGAAGAAGATTGGCTATTAAAGACGATAAAATAAAGAACATTGAAATGTTTTGGTCACTTGAAACGTCACGAAAGTTTGGAGAGAACAATAATGGGGGGGGGGGGGGGGTATATGCCTGGGAAGAGATAAAGAGGAAGGCCACAGAGAAGATGGGTGCAGGATGTGGCGGATGATCTCCAGATGGGTGTATCGGACGCGGGACATCTTGCTTATGATCGAGAGGTTTTCCGGAAGGTTGTTATGGGAGCGAGGTTCTGCAAAGGACATGCTACTGAATGAATGAATGAATATATATATATATATATATATATATATATATATATATATATATATATATATATATATATATATATATATAAAACCTATCTTTCAAGGGGAAGACCTAGAAGCAAGTACCTGGATGGCTTGGCCTTGTGGCATGGTCGAGATAGAAACACGGAGCTGATCCACGACTCTGGCGATCGAGTGAGATGGCAGAACATGACCGCCCACGCTTACCGGCATGGCACATGATGGGTGTATGGATGGATCTTAATTTAATCTATTATTCAACATTTAAAACTAAATTAAAATAAAATATGCCACCACAGCGAAGTATACAAAGTCAGCCAAGGACGGGTTTGAAAAATGTCGACTATTTATCAATGTTTCAGCCAAGTCACATGATGAAAAATAAAGCAAAAACCTAAATTATCTGTAGAAACTGCTTGATATTGTGTATCTTATGATTCTAAATCTCCAGTGTTTTTATAAACCCAATCGTAAAGATGTTACCAAATGGTCTTACAAAATTTTTATTTTCTACACCTTAGCATAATGAATCTGGTTAACACCTCTACAGTTATGTATAAAAGTGGGCACATAATTCTGTTGATAATTCATATATCATAGACAAATAAAACAACTGTTAGCCAGTAAATTAAATTTCAGCCATGGACCGTGGAGAAGTTTCAAAGCTGACTGGACTTTCAAAAACTTTAAGTCATGTTGCACGATGAACAATAATTAAAGTGTTGCACGATGAACAATAATTAAAGCAGTAAAATACATTTTTAATAGAATTTAATCCTATATTGGTATTCTGTTTAACGTTATTATTCTAAACTTCCTTGCTTTATTAATAAAATCAGACACAGGTCCGATATATCGCGATTCTGCCATTGTGATTTACCAAATAAAAAAAAAACGCACCCTGTATGATCACACATACATTTTTTATTTTACATCGCTAGCATAACGAACCTTTGTTGAAAATCTAGTTATATGTCCGTAGCGAAGGGGTTACGGTTACAGTTCGTAATCCCGCAGACCGTTTTGCCTTGGTTTTATATGAAATGGTATGGATGTCGGTCGTTCTGAAAGCAATGGCAAACTACTGAACGTAAACTTGCCCAGGAATCACGAACAGGGAAACAATGCTGTGGTTGACTGCTACGTCCTGTATAGGCAATGCAACAAATGTATGTAAAAATGGGCACAGAGTTTAAAAAAATGTAAAGTACAAGATGTTCGATAATAGAAAAGTCAAACTATAAAGTTCCTTGCCGTATGCCGAAATATTTAAATTTTTTTCGGGCAAAAATCACAATTGCTCACTACCATATACGATGAAAGATTAAACTTTTGAACCCACGTTAAAGTTTTCATTCGCAATTTCCGACCGATAATTTGGAACTAATCCAATTAGAAACACGTGAGGGGTATTTTCATAGACAGATCTTACGGGCGCGCAGTAAACCTTCTGCGCACCCGACGACCTTGGATTTTCCAAAAACAGCATCAGTCCCTAATAACGAAGGCCTAACTTACGAGCTACAGATATATGGCACACCACAACTTCTTCTTTCACTCTCTGAAATATATAGTAACTGTAAACTACTATAGAACTCACAAGCCGCAGCCCCATCACAGTTTCTATTTGTCACTTGCAGAACTATCCTATGAATTACAAGTAAGACACAAACTGCAGGCCTACTAACTACTTCACATCTTTCACGCACATAACTGTCCCGTGAGCTACCATAGAAACTCATAAGCTACAGCACTTGCACAACTATCATATGAAGTGCTTTATAACTCAAGCTTCAGACACACCACAGCTTCTTGTTTCATTATATGAACTATCCAGTGAACTACCATAGAACTCGCTAATCAGTGCACTAGTCGAGCAGTCATGATAATTTTTCTCCAACATTTGCTTCTTCTTCCTTTTCTTTTTAATTCACTTGTAATAAATTGTTTGTATCTGCATTCTTGTATGTCGGGGGCCCAATACCCTGTATGACAGTGACAAGCAGGAGACAGGAGAACAGGTCAGGAAAACAGCCTGACATCCTGCAACAGAGTCGCCGTGTGCGAGCCAAGTTACAAGCAGGTTAAGGCCCGTGGTCACCGCACCACATCACACCGCACGGGTCTCAGGAACTGTGAGCAGCCGTGAACTGGCCAAACGTACCTGTGTTGGTCAGACGGGTTCAGGACAGCGAGACGGACAGACATAGGGCAATGATAGTGTTTCGTGAGCGTTGAGATATGATTGTAATATTGATGGCGTGGTTGAGTTGTGAAGCGAGCTGTGTTTAAGCTGAGACAGTGTGAGAGTTATGTTATGCTATTATATTGAATTATTTCTTGTGAATGAGTATTACCCTGTGATAATGATGTTGTACAAGTTGCGAGATGCAAAGAGCGCAACTTCTATGAGTTTGCTCATGCGCGTCACTTTGTAAAAAAAACGTCTAAAACTGTTGGTGCCGTGCGTAAAAGTATCATTCTTAAACACGTGTATTTGTTTCACTTCTGTCTTGAGATGCGAGCCAGAAGTATGTCTAAGTAAGACTCTGACATTGTATTTTGTATAAATGTCAGCCTTTTTTCTTAGTTCAGTCAGCTGTCTGAAAAGTTTTGTTTCCACTGTTTATCTGAGCTGAAAGTTTTGCCTTAATATGACATTATCAGGGCAGTCTTGGAGCACGTGTTCTGTTGTCTGGGGCATCATCAGTCCACGCTTATGGCTAAAGAAATCTGCTGTATACTACATTGGTGAATATTAAATTCCCACTATGCTATCTTTGTAAACATTATATTCACACATTATTCTCCAGTGACTAACAGTACAATTAAACAGTATCCCAGAGTGATAAACATTACAATTCCTACAGTATCCTACAGTGAGAAATTAATTTTTCACAGTACACTACAATGATAAACATTACTTTCTCACAATGTTCAACAGTGATAAACATTACATTCTCAGAGTATCCTGGCCTAGAGGTTAGCTACTTTCTCTGTAATCTCGTATACTCTCGTGAGTAGCGTGACGACGGCGAGAATAATTAGCGGTTCTAGCCGCGTCGGTAACTTAGGGGTATGTGAGTAGATCGCTCAGAAAGCAATGGCAAACTACTGAGCGTAATCTTGCTAAGAAATCAACAAACAGCTGAAAGATGCTGATGTAGACAGCGATTTCCTGTAAAGGATATGCAAAAACATTTTATCCAACAATGATAAACATTACATTCCCACAGGATCCAACAGTGATAGAGTTGAGTTGAGTTAAGAAACGACTCACGACACTTGGAACAAGCCCATATTACTCTGAGGCCATCTACAACAGCTAGCAAAGATTCCCAATACTAATGGTAGCAGTCTGATTATGTGTGTCTGGCATTTCCTCCGAGTTTTGAGTGTCTGCAAGATTCTCTGATCATTCCCTCCAGCACCATTATGTCCAAGCTGTGATGATCTACTTGTTCTTCTGTACTATACACATGATTCCAAAGACCACATCTACCTTACCATGCACCAGCATCCCACCAAGGGGTGCAGACCCAGCCAATCTGTCCACCAGCTCGTTTCCCACCACACCAGCATGTCTTGGGGAAAAAAATCCAACAGATCTCTATTTTTGATTGCTGAATGGAAGCCTGCCACTCTACCCAAAGCATGCATGTCTTCACTTTCCTCCTCATACTTTCTGAATACGTTACAATTACGACATGTGTGTGCTGTTTGTCATCGATCCGGCGGAACGATACCGTTACCTAAAATGTTAATATTCATTCTTCTCATTTCTTGCTGGATGTTATCCAGTTTGCAATCCCCACTCAAAGTTCAAACGTCCACCTTCCCATTTTAAGTGATGTTAATCTTGTATACTCAGTCGCTTTCTGACAGTCTGAAGTCACCTGGTGCACATGACTATCCCAATCGGGATAGGCGGCTCCTATGGAGCACCCATTTACTCGGTTTCTCTGTTTCTCTACTAATTGCGAAACATGATTTTCTAGGCATGTGTAAAAAAGGTAACTTGCTATTGCTTTACATCTCAGCAGTGACCATACTGGTAGATGGCCGTTCCAATTGTCTCAAATAAGGGATCCTCTGCATACCGTCGTGAAACTGGAGGCCATAACCAACAACTATCTGTTGGCTTCTCTTCAACTCCATCTACCAACTGCTGGCATTACTTCACGTTACCCTGAACTGGTGAGCTCAGCGGGTACTCCACCTTACGCAAGGATGTCCCGTAAGCTACGGAGGGAAGGAGGCACCTTACTTCTCTCTTTTAATAGGAGATAGCCCTATACCGCCACGTCAGTAGGAATAAATGCAAAGAAAGCAGCATTCAGCTTGAGTTTGTTGACATCTAAATAGAGATTGTCATCACATGGAGCGCATGTAGATGTGACGAAATGACCCAGTACACGTGCCTTCACACTGGGTACTCCTCTATCGGCCTGCGCCAGGCGAATGGTCTCCCGTCCATGCTAATTATAACCTGGGGTAACCCGTCTAAATTTGCCTGTTCTGGACGTTTCTCGAAACGCCGAGAGAAATGATCGGTTGAATTTACGAGATGTCCCCAGTCACGTAGGACATCACTCAACAGGTATACCTCGGGAATTTGGTTTTCTTCGTGAGACATTAGAAATTCGAGGATCGAGTGGAATTCGAAACCACACGGGTTAGCTTAGTTGCCTCAGTCGCCAAGCTCCAGTTAACCTAGGCGGACGCAATGTCAAACCTGTAGAATTGATGTCTTCAAGGCGCTACCCAGAGACCGACAACTATACAGCTGACATTTGTCGTGTCTCTAGACATAGGGTAATTGAAATATGTAGTTAGTATTTGTTCTTACCGAACCGCAATCCGCTAACATAAAATATACGTGCACGTTATGTTTTCCGCCGGATCTCATGAATAATTAATTAGATTTATTGATCGGCCGAGTGCGAATCTAGGCCAGAGGCCCAATGTGTTAACTACAGGAGTTTTCCAGCGCTAGCACACTGTTGCGTGTGTAGATTAGATTTACGTCTAAGTCCTTTAAACGGGCGTTGTAGAAGGAAATAAACATCATCATGGTATGTTGATGATATTCACATTTATTTGTTAACGCTATATAATTACTACCGGCTTCCTGGCCTAGAGGCTAGCAACTTCTCTCCGTAATCTCGTATACTCTCGTAAGTAACGTGACGACGATGAGAATCAGCAGTGGTTCGAATCGCGTCGGTAACTTACGGGGTATGTGAGCCGGCCGCTCAGAAAGCAATGGCAAACTACTGAGCGTAATCTTGCCAAAGAAATCAATAATCAGCTGAGAGATGCTGATGTTGACAGTGATGTCTTGTAAAGGATATGCGAGCATTAATTAATTATATAATTACTAGGAAATTTCCACTGCTATTTGAGAGTGTACTTTTATCAATCTCATAACTGTATGCTTAACATTTGTGTTGACCTACTTGTTTATTGATTGAATAGCTGGCTGGTGATGTGTTATATGCATTATATTGCTAGTGATGTGTTATATGCGTTGACTAGCTAGTAATGTGATATATGCTTTGGCTATCTAGTAATGTGTTATATCTTGCAGCTAGTTAATAATGTGATCTATGTGGTAGCTAACTAGTGATGTGGCAAATGATTTTGATAGCTAGTAGTGTGTGATATCCTTAGCTAGATAAAGTTTTTCTATTTCGAGGAACCAAGGTGTTTGATTTCCATATGGACGTGCGGTGAAATGATTACTGCGTTAAGGTAACAGTGCTGTTACTCTTTCTATATAGGAGTGGCGTGTAGTTACAATGATTATGGGAGTTATTTATTGACTGTGGAATTGCAATGCTATTACTACTTGCTAAATCCGAATGACCGACCGGCCAGTAGTGAGACGTCGCATCGTAACCGAGGGCGTTTGCATTTGAACGAGATTAGAACGAGACGTTTAATGAATTGCTCTACTCTTCTTTTTAAACCCGATCATGTTAGTGGGCGACATATCTACTTGGGGAGGGTGCTACAGAAGAGGGCTTTGCTACACTTACAGGGAGACATGGAGATTTATGATATGGACATATCTACTTGGGGAGGATGTTACAGAAGAGGGCTTTGCTACACTTACAGGGAGACATGGGGATTTATGGGATGAGTTGCCGGGTGTCATTCTAAATGGGATGACGTAGCCTAACACGCCATGGAAACCGTTAACTCTTTATCCACAGCTGATCTAGGGAAAGACAACGGGGGTGGATTGCCACCAATATGAGATAGACCTGTGCAATCTTGACCTTCAAGATGAGGGGATCGCCAAGAGAGGTTCTACCTGTTCTAGGTATGCATGTGTGTGTGTGTGTGTGTGTGTGTGTGTGTGTGTGTGTGTGTGTGTGTGTGCGTGCGTGCATGCATGCATGAATGCATGCATGTATGTATGTATGCATATATGTATGTATGTATGTATGTATGTATCAATATACTCATAACAACATGGTATATACGATCATCTATCCTGCCAAGGATGTTCATGCATGAGAAGGCATCATATATATATATATATATATATATATATATATATATATATATATATATATATATATATATATATATATATATATATATATATATATATATATATATATATATATATGATGTGTGTGATGATGTTTATGTGCATGTAAGTCGCAGTTGTGGCCGAATACTCTTACCGACCTCCTTGTTTTCAGGATCTATTTTTTTTCGTTGGAAGATTCTGAAGTACCACTATGAAACTCATATGGACCAGCTCGCTTCAATGCAAATCATTATGATGTATTGTGGCTATACTTGAGTGGGTCCATGATCATGAATATACAAGAGTCAATGTATACGAGACATGTGAATCTATTTTATACAAAATACAATGTCAGAGTCTTACTTAGACATACTTCTGGCTCGCATCTCAAGACAGAGGTGAAACAAATACACGTGTTTAAGAATGATACTTTTACGCACGGCACCAACAGTTTTAGACGTTTTTTTACAAAGTGACGCGCATGAGCAAACTCATAGAAGTTACGCTCTTGGCAACTCGCAACTTGTACAACATCATTATCACAGGGTAATACTCATTCACAAGAAATAATTCAATATAATAGCATAACATAGCTCTCACACTGTCTCAGCTTAAACACAGCTCGCTTCACAACTCAACCACGCCGTGCGGTGTGGTGTGGTGCGGTGACCACGGGCCTTAGCCTGCCTGTCACTTGGCTCGCACTCGGCGACTCTGTTGCAGGATGTCAGGCTGTTCTTCTGACCTGTTCTCCTGTCTCCTGCTTGTCACTGTCATGCAGGGTATTGGGCGCCTGACATACAAGAATGCAGATACAAACAATTTATTCCAAGTGAATTAAAAAGAAAAGGAAGAAGAAGCACATGTTGGAGAAAAATTATCATGACTGCTCGAGTAGTGTACTGATTAGTTCTATGGTAGTTCACTGGATAGTTCTCCAAGTGAAAGAAGAACTATAGCTTGTGAGTTCTATGGTAGTTCACAGGATTGTTCTAATAATGAAACAAGAAGCTGTGGTGTGTCTGTAGCTTGAGTTATAAAGCTCTTCATATGATATTGATAGATTTGCAAGTGCTGTAGCCTATGAGTTTCTATGGTAGCCCACAGGACAGTTATGTGAGTCAAAGATGTGAAGTAGTTAGTAGGCCTGCAGCTTGTGACTTACTTGTAATTCAGAGGATAGTTCTGCAAGTGACAAATAGAAACTGCTGTGGGACTGTAGGCTGTGAGTTCTATAGTAGTTTACAGTTACTATATATTTCAGAGAGTGAAAGAAGAAGTTGTGGTGTGCCATATATCTGTAGCTCGTAAGTTAGGCCTTCGTTATTAGGGACTGATGCTGTTTTTGGAAAATCCAAGGTCGTCGGGTGCGCAGAAGATTTACTGCGCGCCAGTAAGATCTGTCTATGAAAATACCCCTCACGTGTTTCTAATTGGATTAGTTCCAAACTATCGGTCGAAAATTGCGAATGAAAACTTTAACGTGGGTTCAAAAGGTTAATCTTTCATCGTATATGGTAGTGAGCAATTGTGATTTTTGCCCGAAAAAAATTTAAATATTTCGGCATACGGCAAGGAACTTTATAGTTTGACTTGTCTATTATCGAACGTCTTGTATTTTACATTTTTTAAAACTCTGTGCCCATTTTTACATACATTTGTTGCATTGCCTATACAGGACGTAGCAGTCAACCACAGCATTGTTTCCCTGTTCGTGATTCCTGGGCAAGTTTACGTTCAGTAGTTTGCCATTGCTTTCAGAACGACCGGCATCCATACCATTTCATATAAAACCAAGGCAAAACGGTCTGCGGGATTACGAACTGTAACCGTAACCCCTTCGCTACGGACATATAACTAGATTTTCAACAAGGTTCGTTATGCTAGCGGTGTAAAATAAAAAATTTATGTGTGATCATAAAGGGTGCGTTTTTTTTTTGTTTTTTTTTTTTTGATTTGGTATATCACAATGGCAGAATCGCGATATATCGGACCTGTGTCTGATTGTATTAATAAAACAAGGAAGTTTAGAATAATAACGTTAAACAGAATACCAATATAGGATTAAATTCTATTAAAAATGTATTTTACTGCTTTAATTATTGTTCATCGTGCAACACTTTAATTATTGTTCATCGTGCAACATGACTTAAAGTTTTTGAAAGTCCAGTCAGCTTTGAAACTTCTCCACGGTCCATGGCTGAAATTTAATTTACTGGCTAACAGTTGTTTCATTTGTCTATGATATATGAATTATCAGCTTTATTTTTCATCATGTGACTTGGCTGAAACATTGATAAATAGTCGACATTTTTCAAACCCATCCTTGGCTGACTTTGTATACTTCGCTGTGGTGGCATATTTTATTTTAATTTAGTTTTAAATGTTGAATAATAGATTAAATTAAGATCCATCCATACATCCATCATGTGCCATGCCGGTAAGCGTGGGCGGTCATGATCTGCCATCTCACTCGATCGCCAGAGTCGTGGATCAGCTCCGTGTTTCTATCTCGACCATGCCACAAGGCCAAGCCAGCCAGGTACTTGCATCTAGGTCTTCCCCTTGAAAGATAGGTTATATATATATATATATATATATATATATATATATATATATATATATATATATATATATATATATATATATATATATATTCATTCATTCATTCAGTAGCATGTCCTTTGCAGAACCTCGCTCCCATAACAACCTTCCGGAAAACCTCTCGATCATAAGCAAGATGTCCCGCGTCCGATACACCCATCTTGCACCCATCTTCTCTTTGGCCTTCCTCTTTATCTCTTCCCAGGCATATACAACCCCCCCCCCGCCCCCCCCCCCCTTTATTGTTCTCTCCAAACTTTCGTGACGTTTCAAGTGACCAAAACATTTCAATGTTCTTTATTTTATCGTCTTTAATAGCCAACCGTCTTCAATATTCAGATCTTGAAGTATGGATGCATTTGTTCTTTTCTTTATCCAAGATATACTTAGAACTCTTCTATGACATTTATATTCAAAGGCATTTATGCGATTTATGCTTGTTTAGTAAGTGTCCAGGTCTCACAGGTGTATGTTGCAATGGGAAAGATGCAAGCTCTTAAAAATCTAATTTTTGTAGTTCTATCTGTCCCACTCCATAATTGATTCAGTTGTTTTAGTCTTTGAAGACCAATTGATAGCTGTCGTTTAATTTCTTTCATTGTGTCACCGTTGTTGGTAATCAATGACCCAAGATATTCAAAATTTTCCACCACCTCCAATTTTTCCTCATTAACATATATTTCTGTCTCCATAGTAGTTGTATCTGAATGCATTATCTTTGTTTTAGCTATGTTAAGACATAAGATGTGATTTTCACTATTCATTTGGGTTGAGGCTATTAAGTTTTCTATACCATTCTGTGTTGTGGATAGCAATACTGTATCATCAGCATACCGAATCTCTGGTATGTCATGACCACCAATATTTAGAGCATCATATAGCTCCCTACTTATATCATCTCTTACATTTCTCATTATATTTTTTGCTTACAGTTAAGCAAATAGGGGGACAGCACACATCCCTGACGGACTCCTTGCTTGATTTCAAACCAATCTGATGTCTCGCCATGTTATATATATATATATATATATATATATATATATATATATATATATATATATATATATATATATATATATATATATATATATATATATATACGAAATCTCCAATCAATTTAGCTTTTATTGGTGTCTTTCTAATTATTATATACCAGCGTAATCGTAACTTAAATGTAACTTACAGTTCTATGGTAGACTACTACTAGTAGTTCATAGGATAGTTGATTAGTTCTCTGTGGGTGAAAGAAGCTATATATACCTGCAGCGTGTGAGTTCTATGGTATGTCAAGTTCACGGGATATATGTGTTTATGGAAGTGCTATAGCTTGAGTTATATGGTATTCTGGTTCACGGGCTAATTATGTCAGTGAAAGTGAAAGAAGAACTCACTGATGCTCGTGAGTTCTATGGTAAGCACACCCACCACAGGACAGTTCTATGAATGGAAGAATAAAACGTGGTGTGCCTGTAGCTTGTGAGTTATAGATATATGGTAGCTCACATGA
>OY992882.1:87884638-87889638 GCA_963921405.1 Cepaea hortensis | reverse complement strand
TCCCTGTCTGTCTGTCTGTCTGTCTGTATGCCTGTCTGTCTGATAATTTATTTGTTGCAGTTAGAAAAAAAAATTTCTCTCTTAATGCTAGGATTAGGAGGAGGAGGAGGAGAATTAGGAGGGGAGAAGGAAGGGGACGAGGAGGAGGGAGGGAGGAGGAGGAGGAGGAGGGATGGAGGGGAGGAGGAGGGAGAGAGGAGGAGGGGGAGGAGGGCGGGGGAGGAGGAGGGGGAGGAGGAGAAAGGGGGAGGAGGAGGGGGAGGAGGAGGGAGGATAAGGGGAGGAGGAGGGGAGGGGAGGGGATGGGGAGGAGGGGAGGGGGAGGAGGGGAGGGGAGGAGGGGAGGAGAAGGAGGGAGGGGAGGAGGGGGAGGAAGAGGGGGAAGAAGAGGAGGAGGATTATAACGCATATGCCAGTAGATAATTGTAGCGAAAAGGTCCACCTATTTGAGAAATATGCAACAATTTTACATATATAGCAATGCTATTAAAAGTTAAGCCGGCTTCGTGGCTTAGAGGTTGTGACTTTTCTCCGTAATCTCGTATACTCTCGTGGGTAACGTGATGACGGTGAGAATCAGCAGTGGTTCGAATCGCATCGATAACTTACGGGGTATGTGAGCCGGCCGCTCAGATAGCAATGGCAAACTATTGAGCGTAGTCTTGCCAAGAAATCAACATACAGCTGAAAGATGCTGGTGTTGACAGCGATGTCCTGTAAAGGATATGCAAAAAAAAAAAATAATTAAAAGTTATGTCCCCTCGCTATATATAAATTATAATGTAAATTAAAATATTAAATAATATTAAGTACATAACTGTTTGTACACTAACAACCTATGACAGTTGGCAGCACCGGAATGAGAAGAAGACGTGTAGAAAATTTCATCTCAATCAGATGGACCGTTCGCGAACGCATAATTAACATACAAACAGACATTGTATTTTATATGTATAGATTTCAGGCGAACGAAAGAAGAAGAAGAAGATATTTTTAATGTTTTCCATCTTGCAAAAGGCTACCTTCGTCATGGCGATTCTTAGTATAATCTCTTCAAGACATTTTCCATCAGGTGTTATGACTGTTCCTGGATAATTGTAATGATTCACTTGCTTCAGAATATTCCCATTTAGTTGTATATTACATTGCGGCATTTCGTTCTTCCTAGTGACGACAATAATTTGTGTCTTCTTAAAATTGAATTCTAAGTCTAGTTGTTCACTGTGTGCAACAACCGCACCTACTAGATGTTGCAGATCCTGCTTATTATCCGCATAGATGTTGCAGATCCTACTCATTGTCAGCAATGACTACTGTATCATCTGAATATCTAATTTTATTGATGTTTCTTCCTCCAATGATGATTCCTTTCATATCTTCTACATTTCTGAAAATATTTTCACTATACAAGGAAAAAAGATCTGGAGATATTACACATCACTGCCTCACATCTCTCTTAATAGAATGATATTGTCCTACTTCATTATCACTCCTTATGGCAGCTTATTATTTCCAATATATGTCTTTCACAAGTCTAAGGTTTTTCCCATAAATTTGTAGATCTGCAAGCATCTCTATCATGTTGACATGTCTTACTTTATCGAAAGCTTTGTGTAGTCAATAAAGCAAAGGTGTAGGTCTTTTGTTTACTTCTACATAACGCTTATTTAATGTTCTCAGCATATATACAGCATTTACTGTACCCTTGCCTTCTACAAACCCACATAGTTCTTCTCTTATTTCGGGTTGCATTTTCTTTCTATACCTTTGCATGATAATTCTTAGCAAACTCTTCGCGAAGTGGCCCATTATACTAATTGTTCGATGTTGATCACATTCCAAGTCTCCTGATTTCTTCGGGATTGCAATAAATATAGAATTACATAATTCAGGAGGTATATCTCCAGTATCATATTTTGCGTTCCGCAGTCTGGTGACCTGGTCTATTCCATATTAGTCCACGGCATTGATAATTTCTGTTGTTATGTTATCTGGACCTGGGGTCTTGCCAGTTTTCATATGGGTGAGATTATTCTGAACTTCCATTTTCAAAATTGATGGTCCTTCATTATTATTCCGAAGATCATACTGTTCTTCTCTTGTATAAAGGTTCTTCACATAATATGACCACGCATGTAAAATCCGATCTTTTTCTATTATGATTTTGCCAGCTTTGGTTATTAGGTAGCTAATTGAAGTGTGTTTTCTTTCTTCTTTTTTTTGTTTGTTGTTGTTGTTGTTGCACATCCCTTACAGGACGTCGCATTAACACCAGCATTTTTCAGCTGCTGTTGATGTACTAGGCAGATTACGCTGAGTAGTTTTACCATTGTTTTCTGAGCGACCAGCTCACATACCCCATAAGTTGCCAACGCGGCGAGAACCGCTACCGATTCTCGCGCAGGTTACGTTACTCACGAGGCTATACGGGATTACGGACAAATTCTTTTGTGCATTCATTTGGTATTCCGGTTGTTGTGTTGGGTTTCAATTTCCCTGCAGTTTTCCTCAAGCCATGTTTCTTTTTCCTCCCAAGCTTATATAAAACATACTTAATATACCTGTTTAACTCTCTTCCACAGCAAATCAAAGACCACAAACAAACATACATTCAAACGTAAACTATGTGGACAGTAACTCCTAACAGACTACAGCCCTCGATTAAAACAAATTTAAAATTAAGCATTCTTTCGTACAGTACTTTCCCAGCCCTACTTTAATTACCATAATAATATTATTAGTTACGACGACACGATGTATGATTTTCTTGCATAATCCCATGCGTTTATAATGCCTATATTATTGTTGTTGCTTTAGATTAATCTGAGTGGTGTATGAAAAAAGAGAGACATATAGGTCAGAGTGATAGACGGGTTTGTGTGCCCATTTCTGAAAGCTTAGAAAATGAAATTTGTTCATTCGCTTGTTCATTCATCTGTTCGTTCGTTCGTTGTCTCTGTCGCTGTTTGTCTGTCACTCTGTGTGTCTCTCTTTGCCCCTCTGTCTACGCATGTTTCTGTCTGTCTGTCTGTCTGTCTGTCTGTCTGTCTGTCTGTGCGTGTGTGTGTGTGTGTGTGTGTGTGTGTCTGTGTGTGTGTGTCCCTTTCTGTCTCCTTCTCTCCCTGTCTCTATCTCTGTCAGTATCTCTATTTGCTCTCACTGTCTGTCTTTCTCTGTATGTTTATCTGTTTTTATTTTCCTCTGTCGGTGTGTCTGTCTGTCGCTCTGTCTGTTTCAGTATTCAAAGCTTGACCTTTCCTGCTGGCTACATGGTCAGCAAGGTAAAGCTAAAGCAGTACTATACTCCACTCACAAATAGATGCATTACCACGAAGACGAGCCAATCAACACCGCCATTGACAGCAAGAGTCGAACCGTGAGGGTGTTGATTGTGCCTGTTGCCAGCTGGCTAGGTTCAAGACAGAACCATCCTAGGCTTTCGCCATTGTAATTAATACCATCATCCATTATCTAATTATCATCATTATCAATATCGTCATCATCATAATCATTATAAATATAATCATCATTATCATAACCATGTGCCGTGCCGATATATGTTTTTCGGTCATCGTTAGTCATCGCAGACAATGACCAATCTTGGAATTATTATATTGCAATTTATTATACATCAGAAAATAATGTAGCTTGCCATTTATTTCCTTCTTGACAGTGTTCATACTCGCTGGTGACCACATTCATTGTCTTTAAAAGCGATTCACTGTTTATAGTTGCGAAATTGAGAGACCATAACCAATCTTTGGGAATATGTATGTTATATACTTCAGCTTGAAGGATGATGTATCTGTTGTTTTAATTTATATTGCGTGATTTCTACAGTATGTCTCTAGCGAGATGCAGTGAAATATACCAGGCAACACATTTCACAATCTACTGTCTGTGTCTTCATTATTCAACAACTATCTTTCGGCTGCTATTAAGCGCAGACCGCCATGCTCCCATAGTTTCATATTACATTGGTTGGAAAGGAGGGGGTGGATAAACGACTCCCCCTACCCCCTCCATTTCAATGTAATGGAGAAGATTCGTTAAGAGACACATCCCCTTGCACTGATCAGACATTCCCCCACAGTATGACCCACCTGTGCGTCTTTTGTACACCAATGGTGAACGCTTTTGAATATGTCTGCTCCTTCTATCTCTCTCTATCTATATCTCCCTGTCACTCTATGTTTGTCTATCTGTCTCTGTGAATCTGTCTGTCTTTGTCTACATGTTTATGTCTATTTCTGTCTGTCTCTATCTCTATCTGTCTATCTTTGTCTCTCTGTTTCTCTCTCTGTGTCTGTACCTGTCTGCCTCTCTGTCTATGCATGTCTGTCTCTCTGCCTATCTTTATCTGTCTCTCTGTCTTTCTCTTCTCTTTTTTGCCCCTTCTTCAATGAGTGTCACAGTCTGGGATTCTGAGATAAGTAGCATATTTTATTCATATTCTTTTCATTTTTCTCAGTTTGTTTAGCTGCCCATCTTCTCATTCAGTTCTTATTCCTTAATGTAGTCGCTGTAGTGTCTACCCCGTGTATATGTGTTGTGCTGTGTGTATTTATTTGCTGATGAAGGCTAGTCGCCGTAACTGCGTTCTGAAAAGCTGCATTACTTCATGTTATTTTGTATTGTCTTTATTGTACCAAAGATTGGAGCTTTTGAAATTATCAGGTCTCTTTTACGTGCTCCCACACATGACTAAGACAATAGATTGACATAAATTCTCAAGCTTGTGAAAATCACTCATGTTATACCACCCCAACATGATTTTCCAGAAAACAGACTTCATCACTGTATTCTGGTCGAGGTTTTGCAATAATCGTAGCCGTAAGGTAAACCTGTTCTTAAAGCATGAAATAATATAGAGAGATGTCAAGGCCGAAGAAAGTCGTTAATATTCCCTGCAGCAAGAGAAGTAACAAACAGTAGCCAATATCCGTGTCAGGTCACATGAGGAGGCAAAGTGCGATGGGGAAAATACATAACGTTGGGTA